>PVJN01004345.1:74341-91323 GCA_004026805.1 Lasiurus borealis | reverse complement strand
AGTTTTTATCAAGAAAGGGTGTTGGATTTTGTCAAATGCTTTTTCTGCATCAATTGATATGACTATGTGATTTTTATCTCTCAATTTGTTTATGTGATGTATCACATTTATTGATTTGCGGATATTGAACCATCCCTGCATTCCTGGGATGAATCCCGCTTGGTCATGGTGTATGATCTTTCTGATGTACTTCTGGATCTGATTTGCTAGAATTTTGTTGAGGATTTTGGCATCTATGTTCATGAGAGATATTGGCCTATAATTCGCTTTCATTGTGTTGTCTTTATCTGGTTTTGGTATTAGGGTGATGCTGGCTTCATAGAAGGTGTTTGGAAGTGTTCCTTCTTCTTGAATGTTTTTGAATAGTCTGATGAGGACAGGTTTTAATTCTTCCTTGAATGTTTGGTAAAACTCTCCTGCGTAGCCATCTGGTCCCGGGCTTTTATTTTCTGGAAACTTTTTGATTAGTGCTTCAATTTCTTCCATTGTTATTGGACTATTGAGATGGTTGGCTTCCTCCTCATTGAGTTTTGGGAGGTTATATTTATCTAGGAAAATGTCTATTTCTTGCAGGTTGTCCAGTTTGTTGGAATAGAGTTGTTCATAGTATTTCCGTGGGGGTTTTGTAGCCGGGACACTGCAATTACTCCCAGGCTGTCCCTCCGCCCCAGAAAGAAAGAGGAAAAAAAAAAAAAAGAGTCGTTTTCCAGAGCTCTCCTCCGTCAACAGCTCAGAGGGGTTGCCTCCACACTTAGGGATCACGCCCTGCCCACCTCTGGGAGCCTCTCCAGCGGCAGCTTTCCCGAAGCCAGGCTCCCAAGGCTTACGCGTCTCTGTTGTGTGAGGGTAGGAGACCTCACCCCGACCTGGGCGAAATCTGACCCTTCCTCGCGCTGCGCGGATCTCCGAATCCGCCGCCCGCGAGTCCGCACTGCCTGGAAAGCGGCTGCTCGGGGTGCCTCCGTCCACAGCAGCTTCCAGACCTCCCTCTTATCCCAGGTGCACTCTGATCTCACCGTGTGCTCCGTGGATCTCTGAGTCCGCTGCGTGTCCGTGGGTCTCTGAGTCCACTGCGTGTCCGTGATGATTGGAGAGCGGAGCTCTGGGTCCCCGGGTCCCCAGCTGTTTGATGTGTGCGCAGCTGCCGGCTTCAGATGGCTGCAGACATCCACCTCCCTCTGAAAGATGGCGCGGTCTCCACGCTCCTGCTGGGGGCTCGGGCTGGCAAAAACCCCTTTGCAGTGGGGCTGCCCGACTGGGAGAGCCCCGTCCAGCAGTTCCCCGCCTTCTCCTGGAGGATAACTGGCTCCCAACTTGCCTCCAATCACTCCCAGTGCGACTCCCAGCCGCTCTCTCTCCCTTTGCCCAGCGACAAAGCTCCAGATGCGTCTGTTTACTCCGCCGCCATTTTTTTCAAAGCCTTGAGGCTCTTTTTAATTAAAAGCATAGGAAAAGAGCCCTACCGGTTTGGCTTGGTGAATAGAGTGTTGGCCTGTGGATTGAAGGGTCCCAGGTTCGATTCCAGTCAAGGGCATGTACCTTGGTTGGGGGCACATCCCTAGTGAGAGATGTGCAGGAGGCAGATGATTGATGTTTCTTTCTCATTGATGTTTCTGGCTCTCTATTCCTCTCCCTTCCTCTCTGTAAAAAAAATCAATAAAATATATTTAAAAAAAAACATAGAAAAAGAAGCAAGACGTGATTGCTGCCCTTAGATAAAACAAACAAACAAACAAACAAAACCTTGTTAAATAAGAACAAAATAGGCATTTTTTAAAAAAATAAACTTATTGAGGTGACATTGGTTAATAAGATTATACAGATTTCAAGTGTTCAAGTCCCTGTTTTTAATAGTACCAAATGCCCCAATTAAGAACAATAATAAGGTACTGTGACACAAGATCACACAAATTAGGAAGGCTCTTAGAATCTCAAAGTTTCTCAGATATGAAGTATATTCCCAATAGAAATTGAGTGGTGTGTCTCAGAAAATAATCACTAAGAATCAGATTACCTGGCATTTAGTGGATTGGCTGTGTTTCATTGTATTGAATTGGCTGTGATTTCTGAAGAGATTTCTGGGCATTTAAGTTCTGAGATTCCCTGAATACATTAATGGAAACAATACTTTGGGCTTGTTATGGACATATAAGCTAGGATGATCCTTATTTATTTCAGTATATGAGTAATATTTGTCCAGTTTTATTGTTAATACCAGTTGACTTAAAATAACTGTGCCAATAAATAATCCATTTCATAGAAGTGATTAAGAAAATACATAGACACTCTATATTGTACTGTCCTGAACCTAGTAACCTAGTATTGTTCTTTGTCTTTCTCTATAGTAATCTGCTTAGTTCTGAAGCACTAAGAAAGTGTCAGTGCAGTCATACAACCTCCATACTGTCTATCTTGGAAGAATGCTTATCCAGAGGGTAACTAGTCCCCATAGAAGAAGGACTGTATCACTTTACCGCTATTTAAAACATCCCTCCCGGATTCCGGGTATTGTTGGCCACAGAGGAGTATCTATTGCACCGAGACCTTACTTAGCGAGCCCTTCCAGAACGATCCAAGCTTCATGGCCTGCCTCTGGACTTCACTCCCGACCCTTAGACCTTCCTACCTCTACTGACTTCTTCAACTTGATCAAGAGTGGTGTGAATGCAGAACAATCAGAAACAGATTGCAATGCCCAAGTATAGACTCTAAAACTGGAGAAAAAATATAACGACAGAGCAGCTGGGTGAAGTTTGTTCAGCGTCTCTTGGAAAACTACGAAAGAAGGGGGTGGGAGGTAAGGAGTCCCCGGAGAGCATCTCAGTACAGGAGTCAGCAGACAAGCTTGGAGAGCCCTGCCCCAGACGTGCCCTGAGTCGCGTGTTTCTAGGTGCACCCTGGACGGTGCCATTGCAAGCCGGTCACCAGCTGTCTGGGAAGGTGTTTGAGGGGAGAATTGCTCATCACCCCAACTTGCTACACGCCATGGAGGAAACTGCTCTCTGCTGGTGTGAGAAGTGCTGAAACAGGCTCTGCTTCTAGGCAGGTGCTGGTGAATATAATTTCCTGGAAGAATGTCGAACTCATAATTGGATGCGTGCAAATGGCCCTGTGGTGATGGGGTCCATGTGCGCGGTCCGCTGAGGAGCGAGGCGTCATCTCGCAGGAGCAGAGCGCGCTGCACACTCCCAGCTCCGGGGTGCCAGCTCTACGTGGCCCTCCCCTGCGGAGGGGAGCTGTGAGGAACAGATTAGGACGCCTGTCACCCTAATGGCATGTGAGAGGTCACAAGCAAAGAGAAAATTAAGATCTAGAAGAAACAAGAAAGGGAAGATGATCCAGTCACTTCGGAGCATTTGTTAGGAATGGGCTCCTAAGTTCAATGGGCTTTGTCTCTGGAAGTTCATCCCAAGGCATGTGCTGTAAAGTGAGAACAGGTGTGCGGACAGCGGGCCCAGCCGGCTTCGTTCAGAAGGCAGTTATCCAGGTGTGGCTCCTGCAGGTGGCGGCGCTGTGAGCTCTGTACACAGGTCGCCCCAGGCCTACCTGGACCTCAGGACCCAGCAGATGGGGCTTTCCTTTCCCTAGAAAGCCTCCAAGGGAGGCCACAGGAGCCCGAGGGCTGATTGCGGGCATCCCGTACCTCTTCTGACATAGTCATCACTCAGCCAGAGAATGTGACAGGAGTGTATGCAGGGGAAAATGGACATTCTTGAGGAATTTGGGATGCTAGTAATCCAAACCGAGTATCTCCTCCTTCGGATGTTTTAATAAACTGTAAAGAAGAGAAGGGATCCTTCTTTGCTAGCTCAGGTGGCCATAAATTATCTACCCTTTTGTTTGCCGGGAAGCTTGGCTTCCCTCATCTCTGATGGGAGTGCAGAGGTCTCCAGTTTCAGCACAAGAAGGTCTGAGCATGCGGGCTGGGCTTAGTGAGATTTGACATTTAAGAATCCAACTTCCTGAGATGACATAGGGAAACGTAGTGCCTCCCTCACTGTCTCTCTGAGTCAGTTAGCCCACTTTTCTGCCTGGGAGTGGGGAAGAGAGGTGTGCAGAAAAGAGTGGGAGGAAGTGAAACCTTGACATTTAAAAGGTTAGAAACCATAGGTTGGCTTTGCCATTATTGTTGTAATTTTTGTTGACCTTTACTAGTATACTGAGTCAGATGCTTCCATCATCTTTCATTAAAATGTCAAGCAAAATCCAAAGCAGAAGCTCCTCAGTCCAGTAGTGCCATATATGCATCCCACTGTAACTAATGCCTCTTTGGAACCCCCACTGCAGTCACAGGGCTACAGTGCTTGCCAGTGGCATAAGCTTCATTCCATGACTCTTATCTTTTCTGAGAAGACACTGTAAGTCAAAGGGAAGGCATTAAACTTTCCATCTGGGGCCAGATATGTTGACCAAATCAAAGCCACTTCATCTGGCTCCCTGGGTGCCATTTGAGTAGGAATTACATATTAACAGATTGGCCACAATATCCCAAAGAATAAGTTCCATCTAGTTTAATAGGTGAAAGTTTAAAGTTCAGTGCCATGGACTTTAATGTTTGTGACAGATGCTTGTCAGATAAAGCTACGAGTGTCTTTAAAAGTGCTAATGCAAGAACTACATTTTTGGAGTTGTAAAGCATTATATGTTCTTCATACTACATAAGATGACACCCTTCAAAGGGGGCCATTTTGCCTTTGAACCACACAGACTTTCGGAGGAAAATCGTTCTGCCCCAAAGTTTATAAGGAATAACTTAAAATGGGAAAAATCAATAGAATCAGAGTGGATATTCTGGATTCTTGCTAAGAGCAAAGTCCAAAGATAAAAATACTTTTTTAGCTCTAACCAGTTTGACTCAGTGACTAGAGCATTGGCCCAGAGACTGAAGGGTCCTGGGTTCAATTATGGTAAAGGACATGTGCCTGGGTTGTGGGCTCAATCTCCAGTGGGGCGTTGGGGGGCTGCAGTGGGGAGCTGATGGATGTTTCTTTCTCATTGATGTTTCCATCTCTCTATCCCTCTCCTTCTCTGTAAAATCAATAAAAATGTATTTTTAAAATACTTCCCATTTCCCTACCCTATACACACATTCTTCAGATGAACACTTTAAAGCTTTCTTGCATACTATAATAATTAATGTTTTATCTATTACAGTCACAAATTATTTTGTTTTCTATTTTTACATATATTCATTTTTGGTCTCAGAGTATGCTTCACCTCTTGTCATGTTAGTGCTCTAGGACTGCCATAAAAATTACCACAAAGTCAGTGGCTTAAAAATAACAGAACTTTATCTCTCAGATCTCTGGAGGGCTGAGGTCTAAAATCAAGGAGTTAATAGTGCCATGCTGCCTCCAGGTCTCCAGAAAGAAACCCATTTGGCTTTACAGCATCTTCCCATCACTGTGGCAATGTAACCACAGCCTTTGGGAATCTCCTCAGATGGACTTTTCTGCATGTCCTCTTCTCCTCATAAGTCACCAGTCATTGGAGGTAGGACATACCCGAATGCAATTCAGCTTTATCTGAACTAATTACATCTGAAATGACCTTATTTCCAAATAATGTTATATTTGTTTATATTCTAATATTCCAGATTAACATGAATTTTTGTGGGACAACTTTCGAACTACTATAGAGATGACACAATTACATAATGTGGACATGCATCTCACCTATGATTTACAAATATGTAAATTTCCTGTGTTGTATTAATTGTTGCCAGAATCTGCAAATCAAAAAATGCCAAAAGCTCATAGAGACACTTGAGTGCAACTGGAAAGAAGCTGAGGACAATGATGCCTTACCAATACCACTGCTCCTTAGCCATGTGAAATAATGTTGAAAAAATCTGAATGTGGAAAAAATTGTGATGTTGGAAGATGTCATTTTCCTAAGCTATTAAATTTCAGTCCAGGATGTGCTGTGTGGAGACTACCCACTGAAGAACTTGTGCGATCTACTGAGTTTGCTGGTGGTGTGGGCAGGGAAACACACAACAGTCACAAGTTGCTGGAAGGAAGGTTGTTCTTTATCTTTATTGGGCTAGCCTGCTAACATACAGTAACTCCCATATCTGAGTTTCTGTGCCAGAATCAAATCTGTTCTGCCACACTTCTTTATTAAAAATCCACAACCAAAAAAAAAAAAATAGAAAAATCAGAAAACAAGAAAATGTATTCAATTTATGCAACTGATGTGTTTCATAATGCATTGTATCAAATTCTGATTTTTAAAAAAGTGGATTGAGAGATGGGAAGATCAATAAAAGAAAGCTGAAGAGAGAAAGCACAATAGTGGGAGAAAGGAGTAAAATAAAAATGATATAGAGAAACAATGCTTTAAACATAGATGAAAGCAAGAAAAATCTTAGTTGAAAAACAAAAAACTTACCATCTGTAATAGTAAAAGGGTCATATGCTAATAGACCAGATGTCCTTCTGGAAAACCTTCCAGATGAGCCAGGGCTGCAAGGGAAGCCTGGGTCCAGGGTGCCCAAGGAAAGCAAGTGCTAGCAGGTGGAGGAAGAAAGGCCTATTCTCTTTCACAAATTTCATGCATTGGGTCTCTAGTATTATAATACTAGTAAAACAAAATATCAATTGATGAGTAAAATTTTGTAGACACACACACACACACACACACACACACACACACACACACACACATTCCCTCACCCATTCATTTAATCTATACCAAAACCTGTGTTTTATTGTGCACATCAGAAAACTAGAGCCCAGAAGTTTAGTGACTTTCTCAGGGAACCCATGCACGTCTTCTGACCCCAGGTTGTGGGATGCATTTCTAAGCATGGTATACTGGTAAGCAGGTACATCTGCTCTCTGGCACACAACCACTAATTATGTTTTATGCAAGTACTTTGGAAAAGAATGTGGCTCTACTTGTGAAGTTGAATATTCAGCTCCTCTGTTACCCAATGGTTTTATCCCCAGGAATATACTCTACCAAATTCCTTCTTACATGTCAAGAATTCTCACAGCAGCCTTTCATAATTGCACATAGTGGAAACAGCCCATATGTTCATTAGGTAATTTAGGTATGATTTGTTCTCATAAGATATTTATAAACCATGTAAAAACTGAACACCATCTACATGCATGAGATGAGTCTTAGAAATGTTAGGTTAAGGGGAAAAAAAGGTCAGATCTATTTTATAAAGATAAAAAAAGGAGCTACAATTAAACCATATGCTTAGAGTCACATGTGCTGTGGGGAAAATGAAAGAGGAAAATACAAAATTCAATAGGCAATTATCTTGTAATAGGGAGGTAAGAGGTAGAATGAGTTAGTTAAAAGCGGGGTGATAAGTACTTATATTTTCATTTTTTCTCACATACATAAAACTTGCAGAGGCTAATTCACCCTTTTTAAAATAATAAAACATAAATAAAAGTTAATGGAATGTCTATAGCCATTGAAGAGATTAGGAAAGTGAGGAGGAGACTCCTCTGGCTGAGAGTATAGTTAAAACAAAACTCTGTGAATAAATATTTCAGAAATAAATTACAAAGTGATGTTCTAATTTTAAATTATCACTTCAATATCTGTCAGAATAAAATGTTCTAAACAACAAAGAGAGAAAAGGGATTATAAATACAAATGATTGAATTAATAGAACAAAACAAAATTTAAATTAGGCATGGAAAGGAATATAAATATGGGCAATGGATATAGGACATGGGGCGGGGTGAGGACAGGTGAGGGTATGTGCTGGGGAGTGAAGAAGGCCAGGGGAGGTCAATAAGGAAAAAAAAAAGGAGACATATGTACTACTATTTGTAATATTTTAAAATATATATTAAAAAAAGAAAATGAGTTGGGTTGCAAGTTTGAATGCAAAGTTAATAAAAATAGTATGCTCAATGAAAATTGCAACTTGTATAATGGAAGTTATTTGTAGAAAGCACACAAAAATCTCATACAGTTAGCTAATGCATCTTATAGCCTTTACTTAAGACTGAGAAGAATGGACAATTTCCCAAATGCACCAGGTAAGCTTTGAGGGTTAATTTCAACATATATTCTAGCTATAATAAAGGAAAAATTCGAATAAACATTATTTAATATGTATCTTAAATTTAGTACCTGCTGATTTTGAGATAGTCTTAAAAATTCTCAATTCTACAATTTAATCTCACTTTCACTAACTATACTTTAAGATATCTATGTCGTAGTTATTACATGGTATGTGAAACAAGGGTAGCGCAATAAATATTTGTTGAATAAATGTATTAAATAACAAAAGGGTCTATGAGATGTATACTCTATTGTAGTCTGGAACTCTTGGATACATGTATTTGTTTACTTGTTATTTATTTGTTTCATTTTATCTTTCTTTATTGATTAAGCTATTGCATATGTGTCCTTACTCACCATTGCCTCACCCTCCACTCAAGTTCTAAACCCTTGGTGTCTGTGTCCATTGATTTGGCTTATATGCATGCATGCAAGGGGAGAGGAGGGTAAGGAAGAGAAATCAACCAAAGGACTTGTTATTTATTTTTGTAGAATTTACATCCTATTTAGGATCTGAAGTTTAAAAACTAGGTTCTTAAATGTTCTAAATACAGTGTCCTCTCTGTAGGTAACTCTGTCTTGTAAGCCTGTTTCCATTAAATTTGCAAGGGTATAGATGCACCAGTGAAACTCAGGGTAACTGTGAAACACTGACAAAGACAAATGATGGAGTAAATGTGATTAGGGAAACTCCTTTGGCAGATCAGTGTCATCCTTTGAGTTTAGATAAAGTCATGTACTTTGCTTATTTACATTAAAGGTAAGAAATATTAACACTCATTCATCACACTGAAATAAAGAATGAAGTATGTGTGTACCATGTTAAAATAACTGTAACCACTTTTATATCAAAATTAGAAAAGCATGTTTTTTTATGTATTGACTTGAAATGAAAACAATATTAATTCAAAAGAAAACAATGTTTTTTAATTTCTTATTTATTAATATCATATATAATTATTTTAAATAAAATGTTTGAAGTCATAGTTATCAATGTAAGAATAGATTTTGTGTCATAGCATAAGGTTTTATTAAGAATGAATGAGGAAATGAAGGAAGGAAATTCGCATGTAATGGATATAAGATATATGGCAGTAGTTCTCAAATGGTTTATTTAATAAACTTTTTCAATAGATCTGTGTGGAATGTATTATCTTATCTCAGGTCAGCAATATGACATTCAGAAAAGCTAAGTAACTCAGCCACAATCATAGGACCCAATTTTGTTCCAGGGTAGACCCTCACTCTTGGCTTTGTAACAAAAAGACAACACTTTGACATCTTTCTATCCAAAGAGATATTTACTATAAAGATTTTTATTAGTTTTTCTCACAATTGAGAAAAAGGAGGAAAAAAGATATGTATATAAAGGGTGGTATCATAGACAATTGAGAAGATAGAAATAATCCTGATCTTTATGCAATATTAATAGAAAGCCATATTTGATGGGTATATTTAGAGTTAAATGCAAAATAAACATGTAAATCCTCTCAAGCTATGGTTCTGCCACCTTACTGAATGTTCTCCATGTTCATCTAACACAGAAATGTAACACATGGTCTTGAGAAGAGGAGTAAGTACGAATAATAATAACAAAGGTAAAATAATAATAACAAATTAAGTTAGGGTCAGAAAAATAGTCTAATAAAAACCTCTCAATTATACCCAATTTAGAATTTGGTTGGAAAATTAAATGAACAAAGTTATTAAAGTGAAAAATCACACTTATATATCAACTAGAGGCCAGTGCGTATGCGTGAAATTTGTGCATGAAGGGGGTCTCCCTCAACTCAGCCTGCACCTTCTCCAATTGGGGACTCCTTCTGAGATGTCTGACTACCATTTTAGGCCCAATTCTGGGGATCAGCAGTACAACATCCCGCTCACAATCTGGGACCCCCTGGTTCCTAACTGCTTACCTGCATGCTGCCTGATTGCCCTTAACTGTCTTCCCCTGCCAGCCTGATCACCACTAACTGCCCTCCCCCCCCCCTTACAGGCCTGATGCAACCCCCAACTTCCCTCTTCTACTGGACAATTTGGTTCTGATTGGTCGGTTCCTATGCCAACATCAAATGCTCTGCCTCCTGGAATCCATTGCCTCCCCACAGCACCTATCTTTGGTTCTGATTGGTTGGTTCCTATGCCAGTCAGCATCAGAAGTTCTGCCTCATAGGCAGCCACTGGCTCCCCACAGCACCCAAATTTGGTTCTGATTGGTTGGGTCCTATGCCAGTCAGCATCTCCAGGCCTATCTCTGGGTCTGATCAAAGAGGCGAGGCTCAACAGCAACCCCTGGAGACCAGGAGAGAAAGAAAAGCCTGGCTGCTGGTGAAGATCAAAAAGAAAGAGGGAGAGAAAGAGAGAGGTAAGTACTCTGATCAACAGCTTCCACTGAGGCGTCAGATCAGGCCCTGACTCACTTTCTGGGTCTCAGCCACCTGGGCAGTCAGTGTTGGGTCACCAGGCTGCAGCTGGACAACCCAGTGCTGACTTACAGATGGATAGTCCTTTGGTTGTGAGAGGTGGTTACAATCCTGGGCTTTTATTATTAAGATTCCAGTGTTTGTTTCACTTTACCTGGACCATTGAGGCAATGGTTAGAGGTAGACCAAAAAGCCTGAGTAGAGTGAGAACTTCTTGAAGAACCAAGAAAACAAATATTGGTTTATGCACCTGGATTGAAATCTTAAAAAACAAATTGATGGTTATGTGATTATCCACACAGCCCACATGCCATTAGTCATGGAGTAAAAGAGTGGCAAGGAGTTATGTGTTGATCAGGATCAGTGTCTCTGGATTAAGAAAGCAACAAAGCAATAGAGAATTATGGCAAGAATGATTAAAATGGACTACCAAATGGGACTAATTATAACAGGAACTTAAGTCAGCTGACAAACATTATATAAGTTTGATGTGATCAGCAGCCTTGCTGATTTTGCAGTCATTCTAGCTATGAATGTTAATACATACTTGGTACTTAGTAAATGTGTGTGAAATGAAAAGAAAAGTGAATCAGAAAATAAAGGGACCTGGACTGCATAGAGTTCATAATAGCAAGTTGCCAATATATATTCATATTAAAATCTTAAAAAGTAGAGGAGCAGTAGAGGCCAGGAGTACATCCACACCAACACACACTGCCCTCAGACACCACTTCAAACCTAAACAGTGAGCCACTGGCCAGCCATAACTCATGCTCATGAAGTGTGGGGCACTTACCTTGCCTTCAGCTCCAGACACCTGAAGTGACTATGAGCCAGAGAAACCTCCTGCACTATGACTCCCCACCTGCACTCCCAGACCTGGGGCTACCAGGCTCCAGGCACCCATTGAGTGCAGGCAGAAGAAACCCACACCCCTCCTTGCCCAGCCCTTGGAACCTTGCTGACAGTGTGCCTGCTGCAAGCCCAGGAACCTCAGCCTATTGCTCTGCCTAGCCCCAAGGACAGCACATACAATATTGGGTAGGAAAACTCAGGCTGGCACCCACCCAGCCTCCAGGCCCAGCTGACAGGGAAAGCCAGAGGGTCCTAGAACATGCTGGGGGCCTCACAGGGAGTCACATACCAGAGGATCTATGCATCTATCCCCATTGACTCCAGCTCCCATAGTGGACAACTGAGGGACCAGATCCGTAGAAGAAGGGAATACAACTCAGAGCAGAGACATTAAAGACATGAGACTCAGTGCAGACTCAGCCTCTGGTCTAGGGAGTCCCTTTCCATTGGATGGCTAGGGGCTCCAATTTCTCAGACCTCAAGCAGGTAGACCAGAGCAGAAACTATCAGCAACTCACATTACATTAAAACAAATACAAAGGGACAGCAAAAATGGGGAGATAAAGAAATAATCCCCAAAGGAAAAAAAGGAGGAATCACCAGGAAGGGAAATAAATGGAAAAAGGGGTAAGCGATTTGTCAAAATAATGGTTATAAGGATGCTCAACCATCTGGATAAGAAATTCACCAAGATGTGAAAGAATCAAGAGGGAATAAACAATGACATAGCTACAATAAAAAACACAATGGAAGGTTTCAACAATAGATTAGAAGCTGAGTAGCAAATCAGTGAGTGCAAAGACAGGGTAGAAAAACACCCAATCTGAAAAGCAATTAGATAAAAAAAATTAAAATCAGGATAAGAGTTTAAAGGAGTTTAGGGACAATATGAAATGAAGAAACATCCACATAATAGGGGTGCCAGAAGGAACTAAAGCCGAGCAAGGAATAGAAAATCTATTTGAAGAAATAATGACAGAAAACTTTCATGACCTGGGAGTGGGGGGTTGCACAAGCACAGAGTGTCTCATATAAGAGGATCCCCAAAAGCCCCACATCAAGACTGCATAATTAGATTGGTAAACTTTAATGACAAAAAAGAAAAAAAATCTTAAGAGCTGAGAGAGAGAGAGAGAGAGAGAGAGAGAGAGAGAGAGAGAGAAAATTACCTACAAGGGATCTCCCGTTTTGACTATCAAATGATTTCTCAACAGAAACACATCAGACCAGAAGGGAATGGAATGAAATATAATGGATAGTAATAAAAAGCAAAGGACTAAACACAAGAATACTCTACCTAGAAAGGCTATCAGTCAAAATTGAAGGTGATTAAAGGTGAAATAAGGACCTTTACAGAAAAAAAAAAGGCTAAGGGATATTATCACCACCAAACCAGCAATGCAAGAAATCCTAAAGGGACTGATGTGAGAAATACTAATAGAGAGAGAAGGAGAAACACAGACATAAAGGATAAAAATGGCAACCAACAAGTGCCTATCAATTATAACCTTAAACATAAATGGATTAAAATTTCCAGTCAAAAGGCATAGGGTAGTTGAATGGATGGGAACACATGACCCATACATATGTTGTCTAAAAGAGACCCACCTCAGAACAACGGACACACACAGACTGAAAGTGAAGGAATGGAACACGTTTTTTAAGGATAATAGAAATGAAAAAAAAGTCAAGTTACCAATACTTATATCTGACAAAATTGACCTCAAAGTGAGGGTCATAACAAGAGATAGGGAAAGCTACTTCATAATACTAAAAGGATTTATTCAACAAGAGGATATTACTCTGTTAAACATATATGTATCCAATGCAGAGGCACCCAAATACTTAAAAAAAAATTCTGGAAGATATCAAGGGAGAGATCGACAGCAATACAATCATAGTGGGGGACTTTTAATACCCTATTGACATCACTGGATAAATATTTCTAAACAAAAACAATCAAAGAAACAGTAATCTAAACCACTCACTAGGTCAGATGGAAATAATTGACATCTTTATAACATTTTACCCCTAAGCCAAGAATATATATTCTTCTCAAGTGCACTTGAGACATTTTCAAAGATAGATCATATATTAGGATACAGGCTAAATCTCTACAAATTCAAGAAGATTGAAATCATATCAAACATCTTCTCAGCTTACAATGGCATAAAACTAGAAATCAACTACAATAAAAAAAATTTTAAAAAGCAATCAAACACTTAGCAGCTAAATAGCATGCTATTAAAAAATGACTGGTTTATAAAAGAGAACAAAGAAGAAATAAAAAACATTCTGTAAACAAATGACAATAAAAACATAACAATCCAAAATCTATGGGACACAATGAAATCAGTCTTAAGAGGGAAATTTGTACCACTACAAGACTACCTAAAAAAAATAAATAAATAAAACGGGGGGAGGTAATAATTATCTTACCCTACTACTTAAAGAACTAGAAAGAGAATAACATGAAAAGCCCAGAGTAAGGAAAGGAGTAAATGATAAAGATTAGAATGGAAAAAAGTAAAATAAAGACAAAACAAACAAACAAACATAATACAAAAGATCAATAGAACCAAGAGTTGTTTCTTTATAACGATAAACAAGATTGATAAACCTCTAGTCAGGATCGCCAAGAAACAAAGAGACACGACCCAAATAAACAAGATCAGAAATGAAAGAGTTGAAGTAATAACCAACCCCACAGAAATACAAAAGCTTGTAAAAAAAATAATAATAATAACAATATGACCAATGCTATTCCAACAAACTGGACAACTTAGATGAAATGGATATATTCTTAGAAAAATACAATCTTCTAAAACTCAAACAGGAAGAATCAGAAAACCTGAATAGGCTGATAAAACTGATGAAATTGAAGCAGTAATAAAAAATTTCCAGCAAACAAACGCCCTTGCTTCACAAGGGAGTTTTATCAAACATTTAAAGAAGAACTAAAATCAATTGTCCTCAGGTATTTCAAAAAATTGAAGGGGAAGAAACACTTCCAAGATCTTTCTGTGAAGCCAGCATTACCCTAATCCTAAAATCAGATAAAGACACTATAAAGAAAGATAATTACAGGCCAATATCCCTGATGAACATATGCTAAAATCCTCAACAAAATACAGCAAATCACATCTAGCAATACATCAAAAAGTTCATACACCATGACCAAGTGAGATTTATTCTGGAAATGCAAGGCTGATATAATATCCACAAATCAATAAACATAATACAGTACATCACATAAACAAATTGAGAGACAAAAATCACATGGTCATATGGATTGATGCAGAAAAAGCACTTGAAAAATCCAATACCATTTTTTTTGATAAAAACTCTCAACAAAGTGGAACTAGAGGGATAGCATTTCAAAATAATAAAAACCTTATATGAAAAACCTACAGCTGACATCATATTCAATAGGCAAAAACTCAAACCATTTTCCCTAAGAACAGAAACATGTCAGGGATGTCCACTTTCACCAATCCTGTTGGGCATAGTACTGGAAATGCTAGACATAGCAACTAGACAGGAAGAAGTAATAAAAGGCATCAAAATTGGAAAAGAAGTAAAACTGCCATTATTCACAGATCACATGATATTATACATAGAAAACCTTAAAGATTCCATAAAAATTATTAGATTTAATAAATGAGTTCAGAATATATAACAGGATACAAAATTGAACCCAGAAATCTATGGCATTTTTATGCACCAATAATGAACTCATAGGAAGAGAAACTAAAAATCAATCCCATTTACCATTGAAACAAATTAAGATACGTAGAAATAAAGTTAACTAATGACCTCTATGCAGAAAACAACAGGACTTTGAAAAAAGAGACAGACGAAGATATAAATAAGTGGAATCAAATACCATGTTCATGGATTGGTAGAATAAACATTACTAAAATGTCCATTCTACCCACAGCAATCTATAGATTCAGCACAATCCCCATTAAAATCAACCTAAGCCATTATACTCAATTAATATTTGACAAAGGAGGCAAGAGCATACAATGGAGTCAAGGCATTCTCTTCAATAAATGGTGTTGGGAAAATTGGACAGATATCAGCACATGCAAAAAAATGAAACTAGACCACCAACTTACATCATACATATGAATAAACTCAAAATGGATAAAAGACTTAAATATAAGATAATAAATCATAAAAATCTTAGAAGAATTCATAGGCAGCAAAATATCAGACATATCTATCTCATAGCAATATGTTTCCCAATACAGCACCTAGGACAATGGAAACTAAGGAGAAAATAAACAAGTGAGACTAAATCCAAATAAAAACTTCTGCATAGCAAAAGAAACTGTCAACAAAATAACAAGAGAGCTTACTGTATGGGAGAACATATTTGCCAATGTCACATCTTATAAGGACTTAATCACCAAAATTTATAAGGAATTTATATAGTTTAATAAAAGGAAGATAAATAATCCAATCAAAAATGGGCAGTGGACCTAAATAGACACTTTCGAAAGTGGACATACAGAAGACCAAGAAGCAAAGGAAAACATGCTCAAAGTCATTAATCATCTAAGAGATGCACATCAAAATGACAATGAGAGAATCCAAGATGGCAGCATAGGTAAACATCTACCCTGCTACCTCGCACAACAATTTCAAAAGTACAACTAAAAAACAGAACAGACATCATCCAGAACCACAGGAAAGCTGGCTGAGTAGAAGTTCTACAACTAGAGGGAAAGAGAGGGTCTCACAGAGACCCAGAGGAGCTGCAAAAAGCTGAGGTACAGAGACGCGCGTGTGGAGAGAGCGGGTGCCGGAGTGCCTGGCTGGTTTTCTCTGATGGGAGGGAGACAGAGACTCTCAAAGGCATTGAACCCCTTATCCTACAACACTAAACCCCAGATCCAGCTGAAACTCATACGGGGCCAGTTTGGACTGTGAAAAGGGAGCAGTGCACGGAAATTTAGGGGAGTCGCAAAAGATAGGAGGGTCTGGTCCCGGTCACGCACGCGCACACACAGGACAGATTGCTGATTGTGCCCCTGGCTTTCGCAAGTGAGCGGGAGAAGACCCTCCCAAGTGTGCCACTTCTGACTCCAGTAAGCCCCTGTTTTGGGCGAAACCCTGGGGACCTAGTCTCATGTGGTCCTGGTATGCAGGAGACCTGGAAAGGCAGTGGTCTAGAGGCACTTCGGGCGCTCTGGCACAAGGACCGCTCCAGCGATTACCCAGTCACGTGAGACTCAGGGGCCGTGGAAGGTGGGGTCGACTGGAAGGCAAGGCAGTCCCTTAAGCCCTGAGACTCCACCCATCCCAAGCTCAACAAAGGCTTCTTCGGTTTTGCAAGTCTGGTATCATAAAGCTGAATTCAACACAGAAGTTTCCCTGACATAGTGAAAATCCTGAGACAAGGGAAGGGATCACAAACCAAAGAAAAGGAGGGGGAATAAAATGACTGGATATAGAGCTCAAAACCATGCTTATAAGGTTTTTCAAGAATATGCTAGAAAAGTTGGATAAATTTAGTGAGACCCAAGAGGAGATGAAAAAGGACATACTAGAGACACTGACTGAAATAAAAAATATTATACAGAGTCCTAACAGCAGACTAGAGGATGGCAAGAATCAAGTCAAAAATTTGAAATATAAAGAAGCAGAAAACATTCA
>PVJN01004345.1:0-74241 GCA_004026805.1 Lasiurus borealis | reverse complement strand
TCAACATCAGAATTGTGGTGGTGCCAGAAGAAGAGAGAGAGCAAGATACTGAAAACCTACTTAAAGAAATAATGACTGAAAACTTCCCACATCTGGTAAAAGAAATAGACTTACAAGTCCAGGAAGCACACAGAACCCCATATAAAAGGAATCCAAAGAGGACTACACCAAGACACATCAAAATTAAAATACCAAGAGCAAAAGACAAGGAGAGAATATTAAAAGCAGCAAGAGAAAAACAGTTCATTACCTACAAGGGAGCACCCATACGACTGTCAGCTGATTTCTCAACAGAAACGATGCAGGCCAGACGGGAATGGTAAGAGATATTCAACGTGAAGAATAGCAAGAACCTACAACCAAGAATACTCTATCCAGCAAAGCTATCATTCAGAATTGAAGGGCAGATAAAGAGCTTCACAGAGAAGAAAAAGCTAAAGTTTGGAGTTCATCAACTCCAAACCAGTATTATATGAAATGCTGAAAGCTACTCTTTTAGAAGTGGAAGAAGAAAAAAACAAAAGCCCAAAAATTATGAACAACAAATACATATCTATCAACAAGTGAATCTAAAAATTAAGTGAATTAAAAATTTGATCAACAAAATAAACAGGTGAATATAATAGAATCAGGAGCACAGAAAGGGTGTAGACTGATAATTCTCAGGGGGACAAAAATCATATAGCATTAAACAGACTGTGAAATTACACCAGAAAGATTAAAGTTAGGTGAGGTAAATAAGTGATCAATCAAAGAACTTGTATGCATGCATATAAGCATAACCAATGATCACAGACACTGGGGGGTTGGGATATGTCTGGGAGGGAGGGAGGGCAATGGGGAGATATGTATAAAAATTTAATAAAAAGAAAAAAAATGACAATGAGGTGCCATCTCACATCTTTGATAATGGCTATTATCAACAAATAAATAAATGACAAGTGTTGGAATGTGGAGAAAAGGGAAACCTCAGGCACTACTGGTGGGAATGCAGACTGGTGCAGCCACTGTAGAAAACAGTATGAAGTTTGATCCCCATAATCTCACTGCTAGTAATATATTGAAAAAAAATCAGAAACTCTACTCAGAAAGAATATACACTGAGTGGCCAGATTATTATGACCACACCATCAATACTTCGTTGGGCCACCTTTTGCCTTCTATACTGTGGTGATCCTTCTTGTCACTTACTCCACGAGATGTTGAAAGGTGATGTGAGGAATTTGACCCCATGCCTGATGAATAGCACTGTCCAGTTTTGTTAAATTTAATGGTTGTGGAACCAGCTGCCTGATGGTTCTTTAACTTTGTCCCATAAATGCTTAATTGGATTGAGATCTGGTGATTATGGGGGCCACCTAAGCAAGGTAAAATCTCCCTCATGTTCTTGAAACTACTCCTGCACAATATGAGTACTATGGCATAGCACATTGTCTTGTTGAAAGAAACCATCTCCATTGGGATACATTATCAACATGATAGGATGAATTGATCAGCAATAATACTTATGTATGTTGTGCTATCCAGACATTATTTCACATAAATTAAAGGGCCCAAATTATGCCAGGAAAACATGCCCCAAACCATAACACTGTCCCCACCAGCTTGAAGGGTTGTATTCATGCATGTGGGTTGCATGCTTTCATGCTGTTTCCACAAAATTCTCACTCTGCCATCTGCATGATGCAACTGGAAACGTGATTCATCAGACCACATGACTTTTTTCTAATGCTTGACTGCCAATCCTTGTGTTCCTGTGCGAACTGGAGACATTTTATCTTGGTAACTGCAGACATACAAGGTGTTCGAACAGGCCTTCGGCTTCCATATTCCATAGAATGCAGTGTATGGCTAATTTACCTACAAACATCAGGTGGTCATAATAATCTGGCCACTCAGTGTAAGCACCTTCATGTTCATAGCAGCGCAACTTAACATAGCATAGATTTGGAAACAGCCTAAGTCCCCATCAGCAGATCCGTGGATTAAAAAAACTGTGGTACATCTACACAGTGGAATGCTATTCTGCTATAAAAAAAGAAATAATTCTTACTATTTTGAAATAGCATGAATGGACCTGGAGAGTATAACATTAAGCAAAATAAGCCAGTCGGAGAAAGATAAATACAACATAATCTCACTCATTTGTGGAATATAATGAACAACATAAAGTGATGAATGAAAATAGATCTAGAGTCATAGAAGCAATGAACAGACTGTCAAAACTCAGAAGGAAGGCAAGGGAGGTTGTGGGGTAGGGAGGTGGTAAAAGAGCAACCAATGTACTTGTATGCATATAATCATAGCAAACGGGGGTTAAGGCCTGGCCTGGGGTCGAGGATGGCTGAAGAATAAAAGGGAAATATGTTATACTTTTAACAATAAGAATTTTTAAAAAGTGCAAATTAGCAGGTTACGAAATAATCATGGGGATGTAAAGTATAGCATAGGAAATATAGTCAATAAATTATAATAACTCTATATGTTGTTAGATGGCACTAGATTTATCAGGATGATCACTTTGGAAGCTATATAAACCTCCAACCACTGGGTTATCTACCTGAAATTATACTGAAGCTCAACATTAATTGAAAAATAAAATAAAATCTTAAAATGTAAAAATGTTTTATGGTAAAATTACCATCATGAAATAAATAACTAGGTAAAACTTTGTTCCCTGATTTCTGTAGTCTTTATGCCTTTCCATGGTCTCTGTAATTGGCTAAAAATATCCATTAGTACAGTGACTACAGTGATACTACAGTTGTAAAATACATTTGATTAATGAAACATAAATATATATCCACATTAAAAATATATACATTTGGTTGCCATTTTAAAATGATGAACATTCATTGCGCATTTTAATCTTAAGTAGAAGTATTCTAGTATTTTTCTCTGTATTTGGTTATTTTCCTAAAATATTTTATAATTAAGTATTAAAATATTGTGATATTAGACTTAACTTATTGTCTTTATGTTTGAGCCTAGTATGTTTCTTTAACAATCTTAAGATAGTTAATAATTTTACTAGATGATATATCATCTGTGCCTCCAAATATTTTACCCCCTCAGGGGTGAGAGGGTCCCTCAGCCAGGCCTATGCCCCTCACAGTCTGGGAGCCCTCAGGAGTTGGGAAGCAGACCTATGCTGCTGCGGAGGTAGGAAAGGCTCCTGCAACTGCCACTGCACTCACTAACCATGAGCCCGGTTTCTGGCTGAGCAGAACTCCCCCTGTAGGAGTGCACTGACCAGCAGGGGGCAGCTTCTGTGTTGAGCATCTGTCCCCTGGTGGTCAGTGCACATCATATTGACTGGTCGTTTGGTTAATTTGCATATTAGCCTTTTATTATATAGGATGATCTTTCTATTTCATCCCTGGTTCTCTGCTTAACTAATGTATGATGTTAAGTCCTTACTTAACTAATGCATGATGTACACAACAACACTACTATATGTCCAATTTAAAGATATGAAAATTGAGGTTCACTCAGGCCTATGGTCCCCTGGTAAATAATGTACCAAATATATCAAATCACATCTAAGTCTATGCTCTTTATAGTGTTTTTTTTTCCCAACTCTAAAATATTTTGAAGTAATGTACAATTGCTTAAAAATTTTATTACTGTTTTAATATTATGGACATTAATAGCTTTGAATTAATATACAATGGTACCTCGAGATATGAGTTTAATTCCTTCTATAACCTTGAGGCATGGGAAACTATGAGACGCTCCAGTCGCAGTGAACTCGAGGGTCCTGTGCAGCCAGCCGATCCGCGCGATTACTCCTATCTCAAAAGTTGCTCTTATTTCAAAGCAAAAATTGCTCGCTCAAAGGCTTGTATCTCAAAAATCTTGTATGTTAGTGCACTCGTATCTCGAGGTACCACTGTAGTTCAAATAGCATTAAATTTGTCTTCAAAAGTTATTGATTAAGAGAAAAGATTTTACAATCTGCTGTTGTGCACTGAGATAAAAGACTTGAATCCTTTCAGCTTTTAATATGAGATCCAGATGATGGCCACTCTTCTAAAAGACACTCTTCTAAAAGTAATGACACTCTTCTAAAAGTAATGACACTCTTCTAAAAGTAATGACAGCTGTCATTACTTTTGGCCTCCTTCCTGGCTTTTTGAAAATATGCACAGTAAGTGCTGGCTTCTTGATCATTCTGCACTGAACTAAAACAGATCTCTGTAGGAGGTCAATACCCTTATAATACATAGAATAGCATTGTTAGATTCAGCAAATTAATGCAAAATACTCATTGAAATTTGAATTTTGGTTAAAGAGAGGAATATTTTTTAGTATCCCATTCAGTGTTTGGGACATATACTAAAAAAAGTTTTCATGGTTGATGTGAAATTCTAACTTAACTTAGTCTCCTGTGTTTTAGATGACAATCTTATTCTAGGAACACCACTTGTCAAGATAAGAGGGAGCGGAAAAACATAAAAATAGATTAGCGAATATCTCCCGAAAATGGCCCTGGGAATGCATATTTTTAAACAGACATGAAATTCTTTCAAATTGTTAGATGAAATGCTTCTGATTTCACTTGGGCAGGGGGCACAAGGAAGATCCTATTTCACAGGTTTATTGCCAACCATTCTTGCTGAGTGATTATTGGCCAAAGGCAGTACAAGAGAGACTGGGAGAAGGCCAAATGGAAACTTAATGAATTCTTAAATGCAGAAGAGGTTAGGGAAAAGGAATTGGCAAGGTATTCTCCTGATTCATCCATGAAGGAACTATGCAACAGAAAACTGAGCCTCTTCTCTTTAAACCTCTTGTCATTGAGGTTATTACAGTGCAACCTCATTGTTTGTATAAAGTGTATATATTTCTGTTTGGACTCTCTATAGTTTTCCATTGTTAGTTGGTTCCAGGGGCCTTATAAATTTACACTCTAAAACTAAGCATAGGTTTTCTTAACATGCTGGTAACATTAATGATAAAAAGAAAATTGAATGAGCTTATAATAATGAGTTAGCCTCACATTCTGTATGTCACAGTAAGGCTAGTCACTGAGGCTCAAAGTGAATTGCTTTATTTTCAATGCCCCAGTCTGAACTGCAAAGTGTAAATACAATACACCCTCTAAATATTCTCAAGGGACAGGGGACGTTACATGGCTTCTGTCCTTATGAAAAATAGCTGAACTTGAGTGCTGAAAGTTTTGAATTAGAGGGAAAAAGTATTAATGACTATTACTGCTACCTGCTCCCTAAAACATAAGGGCTTTAAACTGACAGCAAATACAACAAATATCAGTATAAAAATATTAGTTTTATTTAAATTTCACCTGGTCATTTCTCAATAATGTACACACTTCACTTGTTCAACATAGATGTTTAAATAAATGTGTTATTGAGGTTAATGGAATGGAAAGTATGTAATATATATTTTGCTCTGTTCATTTAATATTTTGTTAGAATTGGTACAAGTTATTATACAAGGGAATACTTTACAGGTACAACAAAGAAGGAACTCTTACCTTTTTTTGTGGATGAATCTGGATATTATTATGCTAAGTGAAATAAACCAGAGAAAGAAAAACACCATGTAATCTCACTTATGTGTGGAATCTCAGAACAAAATAAACTGATGAACAAAATTGAACCAGAAGCATGGATACATGTCAAAGAGGGGTTGGGAAGACCTGGATGAAAAAAAGGTGAAAGATAAAAAGATTATCCAAAGAACACATGTGCATAGCCCATGAACACAGAAAAAAAGTGTGGTAATTGCCAGAGGAAGAGGGGACTGGGGCAGGATGAAGATGGGTGAAGGAAGGGGAATGGGAGACTTCTATAACAGTGTCAATAATAAAATAATAAATATATAAAAATCAAGCTATTTGAAATATTTTTGATGAAGTGTCTAATAGCATAATGTTGCTATAAATATTTTAAAAGTAAATATAATTCAACTAAAAATTATATTTAAACACAGGTCGGGTTTTATGTAGTCCCAAGTTTTTGCATGCAAAGAAAGCCATCAATAAAGTGAAAAGACAAACCACTGAATGGGAGAACCTATTCACTGATATATATTATAAGGTGTTAATAACCAAAATTTATAAAGAACTCATAAATATCAACACTAGAAAAACAAACAATCCAATTAACAAATGGGCCAATGCTATTAATAGATACTTCTCCAAAGAAGACATAGAGATGGCCAGTCGATGTATGAAAGGATGCTCATCATCACTAATCATCAGAGAAATGTAAATTAAAACCACAATAAGATATCACCTCACACTTATTAGAATGGCTACCATCAATAAATCAACAAACAATTGCTGGTGAAGATGTGGAGAAAAGGGAACTTTCATGTATTGCTGGTGGGAATGCAGATTTCATTTAGGCACAGATTTTCACTGTGGAAAGCAGTGACTGAAAAAATCTGCATTCCCACCAGATAATTTGTTGGAATTATCTCAACAAATTAAAAATGGAACTGCCTTATAATACAGTAATTTCACTTCTGGAAATACACCACAAAACCCCAAATGCTAATTTGAATGAATAAATGCACCCCTGTGTTAATTATAGCTTTATTTATAACTAGAGACCCAATACATGAAATTAGTGCAAAGGCCTTGATCTGAGCCCCTGTCCACTGCCACTGCAAACAGGGGCCTCTTCCCCCTCTGCCACAGCCCCCATCTGCTGCAGCCTTGTCTGCAAGGAAGGATGCTCTGTCTATTTAGCATATTATGCTTTTATTTTATAGATTAGAAGCCCAGTGCATGAAATTCATGCATGGGGGTATATGTCCCTCAGCCCAGGCTGCATCCTCTCCAATCTGGGGCCCCTTGAAGGATATCCTACTTCCTGTTTAGGCCCAATCCATATAGGAATTGGCCTAAACAGGAAGTTGGACATGCCTCTTACAATCAAGAATTGCTGGATCCTAACTGTTCACCTGCCTGCCTTCCTGATTGCCCATAACTGATTCTGCCTGCCAGCCTAATGACCCCCTAACTACTCCCCTGCCAGCCTGGTTGATACCTAACTGCACCCCAGCCAGCCTGTTAGCCCTTGACTGCCCTTGCCTGCAGGTCTGAGTCCCCCCCTCAACTGCCCTTCCCTGCAGGCCCGGTCGCCCCCAACTTTCCTTCTCTGCTGACATGGTCACCCCTAACTGTCCTCCCTGCTGGCCATCTTGTGGCAGGCATCTTGTGTCCACATGGGGTCAGTCATCTTTGACCACATGAGGGCAGCCATTGTGTGTGTGTGTTGGAGTGATAGTCAATTTACATATTAAATAAGAGGATTAAATAGGATAGAGGCCTGTTGCATGAGTGAGGACCAGCTGTTTGCCTGAACTGTGTGTCTCAGATCAGGGTGAGGGTTCCCTTGGGGTGTGGGGCAGCCTGGGTAAGGGGCTTGTGGTGGTTTGTAGGCTGGCCACGCCCCTGGTGACTTTGTAGCTTTGAGTGGAGGCCAAGGCAGGCCAGGGCTGTGGGAACTTGGCTTCCTCCATTGCTTGGGAAACCCAAGCCTCCTGCTCACTCCATGGCTGCAGCTATCTTGGTTGGTTTAATTTGCATACTCTCTCCTGATTGCCTAGTGGGCATGGTTTGTGGCTGTAGCAGAGTGATGATTAATTTACATATTACTCTTTTATTAGATAGAATAGCCAAGGTTTGGAAGCAACCCAAGTGCCCATCAGTAGATGAGGAGATAAAAATTGTAGTACGGTTACACAATGGAATACTACTCAGCTGTAAGAAAAAAAGGAAATCTCACCTTTGGTGATAGCATGGATGTACCAGGAGAGTATTATGCTAAGTGAAATAAGCCAGTCAGAGAAAGACAAATACCATATGATTTCACTTAATATGTGGAATCTAATGAACAAAATAAACTAACAGAGTGGAGACAGACTTATAGATACAGAGAATAGGGATGTAGAAGAAGGTAAAGGAGGCATAAGTGGTAATAGAAGGAGATTTGACTTGGAGTTATAAACACACAATACAATATACAGATGATGTATTGTAGAATCAATCTATATAATTTTATTAAACAATGTCAACTCAGTCTATACTAATAAAATAGTTATATGCTAATTAGTTTGGGAGACCTTGTGGGAGACCTTCCAGACATCTTTCTGGACAAAGCGAAAAGTGTGGCAGGGCTGAGGCAGAGGCAGTTAGGGGTGATCATGACAGGAGACCAGGGCAGTTGAGGGTGATCAGGTTGACAGGAGGGGCAGTTGGGGGCAATCAGGCCAGAAAGGGGTGGGGGTAGTTGGGAATGAGCAGGCCAGCAGGCAGAGTGGTTAAGGGTGATTAGGCAGGCAGGCAGGTGAACAGTTAGAAGCCAGCAGTCCTGGACTGTGAAAGGATGTCTGACTGCCGGATTGGAAATCCCCAGAGGTGTCCCAGTTTGGAGAGGGCTCAGAAAAGGCTGAGGAACACCCTCCCCCTCAACTGTGCAGGAATTTCATGCACTGGATCACTGGTAAATTCAATAAAAATAATAAAAACAGGTAGATTTAAAATTATATAAATGAAATTACTTAATTTTGCCACATCATTTAAGCTTTGTTCTGTGATCTCTTTTCTATTTTGCTCTGATTCTAATAAACCAATCAAGGAGAATGCGGTCAATTTTAAGCTCTCTTGCCTAGTACTTAGTAAGTTTAGTGTTTGTTCAATGAATGAATACATGAATTAATGATTAACCAATTATGTGCTGACTGTGCTTTTTTTCCAATACTGACAATATTTCCCAGATTAACTTGGGATTGTTGCAGGGCGACTTCCACAACCAGTTGCAAATGACCACAGAGGCTGCTAAGTTGGTAATAAGCAAACAAGGATTTATTGAGCTGGCCAGCGACAGCCACGAGGGCACCACACGCATGTGGAGTCCACACACCCATGACTGCGCTGTCTCAGGGGTATGCAGCCCCTTTTAAAGATCCAAACCACATTTTTTTTCCTTGTTCTAAAATCCGCAAACAGCCACGGAGGGGGTCGATGGGTTTCAGTGAGCTGCAACGGTTTCTGTTGACTGCTCCTTATCTCCCAACTGCTCCTTATCTATTAGACATTGGAATGTGGACCCATCTTGTGAAAGCAAATTGTAAAACTGAGCAAAGTTAATCGAACTCTAAAGGTCATCTTCAGTCTCAACTCCTAGAGCCACTGAGTCAACAGGAATCAATCTCTTATGGTTCTGGTCCTCAGTCACAGGAGAATAAACTTTGTGATGTGGGATGGATTTATGTGAGCTTCCAGGTCAAACAGCAGTTTTTACCTGAGATGAAGGCTCTTAAGGTCCTATTTCAGGATTAGTTAAAAAGCAACTAGATATACAAGAGTTCCTACACTTATAGTCCAGGTTGTTGGTCAGATATATTTCTGTGCAATTCAAGCTTAAACTATGTGTATTTCAAGAGCAATTCATTAATAATGTTTCTCCTTTGGTTTTGCACCTCTGATTTCATGATGCTGGTACATACTGGAACCTCAGAAAAAAAGTCTTGAAGAATAGTTGGCATTACAATTGCTTCTTTCATGGCTTCCTGAAAAGATAATGCTGGCCTCTTGACCATTTTGGCAATGCACTGAAAACAGTCTGTAGCCTCCAGAATAAGATTCTTACAATGAACAAGTGACTAAAAATTACTCATTTGAATCTGAATTTCAGATACAGAAGAGAAATAGAAAATGATAGATGGATGAATAGAGATAGATAGATTATGATAGATAATAGATAGATAGATGATAGATAGATAGATAGATAGATAGATAGATAGATAGATAGATAGATAACATATAACTTTTGTTGTAGATATACTATTTGAGGCCAAGAATATTTTTTGAAAGCTAGCTTATAAGATTCTTCACTCTACTGTGGCAGGACACTTAATCACTAAAATGTATTTGTATTTCTCTTATGGCTCCCAGTTGTGTCCAAAAACAAATATGAGATTTTACCTTTTATCTCACAATGAGTACATATGGCTGTTCCCTATTTTATGCACCTTCCCTTGCCTTCTGAGTTCCCACACTTCCTTAATTTTATTGATATGCTATTAACTATTTTTTTAGGGTCTCCTTTGCTGAATAATTTTTAATTTCCCAAAATGTAAATATGGGATGCTTCAGAACTCAGTATTTGGAAATCTTTGCATCTCTAACTACATTACTTCCCAGGTCAAAGGTATTAAAGCTTTCACAGTTTTGATATGTTTATTGTCTCTGTAGTGTTTATGAGAATACCTCTGGCCACAACAAATACCTAATTGTTCAATTTTTAAAATAATTAGTTTCAAGCAACTTACTATATATTCATGTCCTGTGGTAGGTTGAAAAAATGATTCAGAACCAAATCACCAGAATCTGTGAATGCTTTTCCCTATATGACAGAAGGTGCTTTGTATATATAGTTAATTTAAGGATATAAAGATAGGCAGACTAGCCTAGAGTATCTGAATGGGCTGCTTCATCAAGGGGTCCTTACAAGAGGGAGGAAAGAAGATGAAAGGAGACGGAGTGTCCATAGAAACAGAAAAAATTGAAAATGCTACACTGCTGTGTTGGAAGATGCAGGAAGGAGCCCTGGCCCAATCTTCCAATGGATGCGGCTGCAGAAGCTGGAGAAGGCAAAGAAACAGATCCTGCCAGTGACACAGAGGGTGAGTAGTCCTCCAACATTTCTTTTCCCTACAGTGAAACAATGTAGGACTTCTGACCTATCAGAATTGAAATAAAATAACTTTGTGTTGTTTTAAGTAACTCAATCTGTAGTAATTTATTACAGCAGCCATGGGAAATTAATACATTATCTAACAACTTTACAATCATATTAAAAATACATGATCCTATCTAATAAAAGAGTAATATGAAAATTGTCCATACCTCTGCTACACCCACAAGCTACACCCACAAGCCAATCAGAGCGAGTAAGCAAATTAACCCAACCAAGATGGTTATGGACACAGAGAGAGCATAAGGGAGGCTTGGGTTGCCCTGGCAATGGAGGAAGCCAAGCTTTCCACACATCCTGGCAGGCCTAGGCCTCTGCTTAAGGCTACAAAGTTTCAATTATAGAAGATAAATAAATTCCAACAAAAATGGCTGCCTCCACAGAGCGAGCAGAAGGCTTGACTCTGCTCCAGGCTACAAAGTTTCAATTATAGAAGATAAATAAATCCCAGATACCAGGACCTCCACTTGGGTTGCTGGGGCATGGCCAGATTGCAAACCAAGACAAATCCCTTGCTCAGGCTGCCCCACACCCCAAAGGAACCCCCACACTGATCTGGGACACCCTTCAGGGCAAACCAGCTTGCCTCCATTCATGCACCAGGCCTCTATCCTATCTAATAAGAGTAATATGCAGATTGACCATCACTCTAACACACAAGATGACTGCCACCATGTGGTCAAAAGATCCTGTCCCCATGTGGACACAAGATGGCCAGCAGAGATGGGCAGTTGGGAGGGACCAAGCCTGCAAGGGAGGGCAGTTTTGAGCAATGAGGCCAGCAGGGGAGGGCAGTTAGGAGGGACCAGGCCTGTAAGGGATGGCGGTTATGGATGATCAAGCCTGCAGAGGAGAGAAGTTGGGGGTGACAAAGCCTGCAGGGAAGGGCAGTTGGGAAGGGGACCAGTCCTGTAAGGGAGAGCAGTTAGGGGAGACCAGGCCTGCAGGGGAGGGTAGCTAGGGGTGACTAGGCCTGCAGGGGTGGGCAGTTAGGGACAAACAGACTGGCAGGGGAGCAGTTAGCCATCAATCAAGCTGGCAGGGGAGTGGTTAGGGGGTAATCAGGTTGGCAGGCAGAATCAGATAGGAACAATCAGGAAGGAAAGCAGGCAAGCAGTTGGGAGCCAGCAGTCGTAGATTGTGAGAGAGATGTCCGACTGCCCAGTGGGATTGGGCCTAAATGGGCAGTTGGGCATCCCTTTAGGAGTCCCATATTGGAGAGGGTGCAGGCTGGGCTGAAGGACACAACCTCCCCCCCCCTCCCATGTACAAATTTCATGCACCAGGCCTCTAATATTTGAAAGAAAATTATATGCTGATTTTGATAACATGCAAGGCATGCATCTTTAGGGCATTGTGCAACTCCTCATGTTTTAAATCAAATGGAATCAGCAATCTCACTTGCTGATCCATATTGGTTTTCATGCAATAAGTAGTTGACAAAAATATGATGACATCAAAATGATATGGTCCTATTTAATGTTAATAGTTTAGGTGTTGTTCAATAGATATCAGGAATTGATGTTTTTTACTCAAAGACACAAATGTCCTGCAGCACTTTGGGAACAATTTTTGCCATACATTTTTGTACCAGGATCTTAGGTGATTAGATCTGGCCCTGTGACTTTTAAATGTATCTACTAATTTTCATTTTTTTGTTTCATCCCAAATTACTCTCTTTAACCTCAACTTGTGTATCTAAGAGTCTACTCATTTTCTTGAGTATCTAATAATATCTCAAATTACATATGTAATGATAAAATTACTATTATCTTCAAATATTTCTCCCTTTTATTGATGTCCATCTTCCAAACTTTTTACCCCTCATCTCTAGTGAGGGTTTCTCACTGAAGTCAATGGGTTTATTGAAGATCTCTAGAGAAACAGAACCAAAAAGATAATAAGATAGATAGATGATAGATAAATAGATGATAGATATAACAGAATATTTATTATAGTAATTGGTTTAGGAGATTATGAAAGCTAAACGACCCACAATCTACTATCTGCAAGCTGGAGAACTAGGAAAGCCAATAGTACAATTCATTCTGAATCCAAAGGCTTAAGAATCAGCGGGCTGACCGTATAATATATGGTTCCAGTTTGAAGTCTGGAGAAACCTAAGACTCAAGAATCAGATGTGCTGATGCCCAAGGACAAGAGAAGAGGGATGTCCCACCTCAAGGAAAGAGAGAAAATTCAACTTTCCTTAATATTTTTGTTCTATCCAGGCTCTCTATGTATTGCACGGGTGGGGAACATCTGGCCCTGCAAAGGCATTAGGGCTGAGTTAATTAAATATTTGTCCAAATATAGCAGACTGATTTATTTTTAAATGTGCCTTTTATTTATTAAAGAGAGAAGAAGGGAGTGGAATCGGGAAATAGAAACATTGATGATGAGAGAGAATTACTGGTCATCTGCCTCCTGCACGTCTTCTAGCCGGGATCAAGCCTACAACCCATGCATGTGCCCTGATCGAGAATCAAACTGTGACCTTTTGGTTCATAGTTGACACTCAACCACTGCGCAACACTGGCTGGGCTGGCTAATTTTTAGGTTGACAATTTTGTATGGCCTATGAATAATGTTATAAATGGTTCCACGCTTGATGCATTGTATAATACCTGCCCGTATTGGTGAGGGCTATTTTTTTACTCGGTCTATTGATTGAAATGTCAACCTCTTCTGGAAATACCATCAGATACAAACCCAGAAAAAAATGTTTTACTGCTCTCTGGGCATCCTTTACCCAAGTAATATTGATACATAAAATTAACCATTAAAATGACATTATCATTCTGTAGTTGTTCTGGTCAAAAACTGGAGTTTTCTTTATGCTCTTTCTTTCTCTTACTAGTACTTTTTCTATCACACTCTTCAGTAAATCCTATCAATAATGGTTTCTGCAGCCCAAGTCCAGTTTTATCTCACCTGGATTTCTACTATTGTTTCCTTACTGACCTCCCTTCACAGCCCCACGTCTAGTGTGGTCCTTTATATAATGTCCATTATATCTTGAAACTTCTCTGTTAAATAGTCAATCATTTTGGATAACACAGGATAAATAGAAAGGACTTTCATGGGCTACAATAGTAGTTCTGAACCAGAAACAATGTGCCTTCTAGGGACAGTTGCCAAAGTTTAGAGACATTTTGGTTATCACGTGGAAAGAGGTTTTTATTGCTAGTGGGATGGGTCAAATTTATGCTAATGCTGCTAATTAACCCACAATGCATAAGACAGCCCTCAAACAAAAATTTTCTGGATCAAATTACAATAGTGCCAAGATTGAGAAACACTCAGTTACGTAAACCAATGTTATCTGGTCCTTGCCAAGAACTCTTACTTTTGCTTTCCTTTGGTCAAACTGACTTTTCTATTCCTCTAACTTATCAAGCACTTGTCTGCCTCAGGGATATAATGTAGCCTTTCTTGCTTCTCTTACCTAGAATGATCTAACCCCAGATATGCACATTTATTTTGCCCAGTATACTCATATATCGCCTCCTAGAAAGGTCATTCTTGACTACCCTGTCTAAGATACCTGGGTAGGTGCAGCTTCCTTCAGAAACCTATTTAGTGTCATCAGACAGCATTGTGCCATCAAGCCAGGTTGTTCCATATTTCAGTCCCTGTCCCAAGAAGACCAACTCACAACTATCTATATATAAAATGCCATTGTAAAAATCCAGAGCACAGGAATAAGGCTAAATCATCCCTTTCCACATATCACAGGAACTGAGAGGACCACATTAGAAAAGTAAGAGAAATAGCTACACTCTGACCATATTGTCCCCTCCCCCTACGCCAGTGGTTCTCAACCTTCCTAAGGCCGCGACCCTTGCATACAGTTCCTCATGTGGTGGTAACCCCCAACCATGAAATTTTGCTACTGTTATGCATCGTGATGTAAATATCTGCATTTTCCAATACTCTTAGGCGATCCCTGTGAAAGGGTCTTTCACCTCCAAAGGGGTCGCGACCCACAGGTTGAGAACCACTGCCCTAGGCTGATACAGCACTATGGTTTATCCATTGGGGGAAAAGGAGCTCAGAGTGGATATCTTGCTACTTCAGTGTTGTAGGATGCTGCCTAGGAACCCACTATGGAAATACCTTTCAAGGATCACAAGGATATTTTGACAACTGGAGATCAGATTGAGACAGAGAAAAGGGATGAGGTTTAGATCAACCAGCATTTGGATCTTGGAGAACTCCATTCTTCCTCACAATGATACCAGTGACTCTGCCCATTTGCAGAGCTGATCTGATGGCCAATCTGGTCAGACAGCCTGATGGGCAGTTACACCTGATTTGAATCCCAGTTGATAAGCCATACTGGCCTTGAAACTTAGTCTGTAGCCCTTCCTGCACAGGGAATCAGCTTTAAAAGCCCTTCCTACTTCATAATATAGCCCATAGTGCATCCTGACCAAGAAGCTTAACCAGAGCACCTGAGAAGCTGTGTGATTCACCTTGAAGTTTCATTTACCATGGCATTCAAGCAGAGAGCCTCGCCAACAGCTCTGACATTCTACAGAATTAAGTATGTGGCCTTCTTTGACCAGGGAACTTGGTAGGCAGTTCTGTGTGATTCAGGTCCTAACCTGTGTGCTGGCCTTGGGAGTACCATAGCACTTTACTAGGAAAACAGATTTTAAGCCCTGCCTGCTGCTAAATATAGCACTTAGTCATAACCCACCAGGACATCTAAGTAGGGCATCCAGGATTGGTGAATTTAAAGCATGCATGCAATAATTTAAAGTTCAGGAAGATTAAAACTCAAGTAAGCCCAACTAGCCAATTATTGAAATCAACAAGATCTGCAAAGGTGTCTCACTGAAGGGAGGTGGCCTGGTTCTTTATCTGTTTGTGAGGCTGTCAGTGTGTTGGCTGATAGACTTTATTGAAATGGATGCATGTTTGAAATGGATGCCTCTTTGAAGTGAAAGTTTTGGGAATCAACGCTTGAAATAGGCACATGCATTACAAAAAAGAAAAGCCAACTGTAAGTGGGCATTACAATTAATCATGTGTTTGTGGTAATGCTGGTGGAAATTAGCCTACTGTGCTGCCAGTCCTATAGAAGTATCTCATGCAGTAGTAGGACATACCATCTAGATTTGAGTAGGTTCACACAGTGGTAAAATCACCTGATGATGCATTTTCCAGAATATATCCCTATTGTTAAGTGGCACATAACTATGGATTGAATCTAAAAAGATATGATAAACACTGTTATTGAATTATCAAACACTAAGAAAGAACTTTGAAAGCAGCAAGAGAAAAATGAGTTGCCACATACAATGGGACCTCTTTAGGACTATTATTAGTTTCTCAAAAGAACTTTGCAAGCCAAGGGTGTGGAATAATATATTTTAAATATTGAAAGGAAAAAAAAAAACTGTTAACCCAAAATACTATGCCTGGAAAAAGCTGGCCTTCAGTAATGAAGAAGAGATAAAAACTTTCACAAAGAAAAGCTGATGGAGTTAGTTCATCATCAATAGACCTATGTTATGAAACATGCTCAAGGATGTTTATCAAAAGTAATAAAAGGCCGAAACTAGTTTGGCTCAGTGGATAGAATGCCGGCCGAACTGAAAGGTCCCAGGTTCGATTCGGGTCAAGGGCATGTAGTCTGGTTGCGGGCACATCCCCAGTAGAGGGTGTGCAGGAGGCAGCTGATTGATGCTTCTCTCGCATCAATGTTTCTAACTCTCTATCCCTCTCCCTTCCTCTCTGTAAAAAATCAATAAAAGGAGAGACATCCTATCTAGTAAAATAATAATATGCAAATTGACCATACCTCTGCTATACCCACAAGCCATGGCCACCAGCCAATCAGGAGAAATTATGCAAATGAACCCAATCAAGATGCCATGGTCACAGAGAGAGCAGGAGGGAGGCTTGAGTTGCCCAGGCAATGAAGGAAGCCAAGCTTTTCACACACCCTTGCGGACCTAGGCCTCTGCTTAAGGCTACAAAGTTTCAATTATAGAAAATAAATACATCCCAGATACCAGTGCCTCCACTGGGGTCACTGGGGGGTGTGGCCATCCTGCAAACCACCCCAGGCCCCTCGCAGGGTTGCCCCAGGCCCCAAGGGAACCCCCACCCTAATCTGGGACACGCTTCAGGGCAAACCAGCTGGCCCCAACCCGTGCACCAGGCCTCTATCCTATCTAATAAAAGAGTAATATGCAGCTGCCCTCATGTGGACACAAGATGGCCAGCAGGGGAGGATAGTTGGGAGGGACCAGGCCTGCAAGGGAGGGCAGTTAGAGGCAAACAAGCTGGCAAGGAAGAAGTTAGGCATCAATCAGGCTGGCAGGGAAGTGGTTAGGGGATGATCAGGCTGGCAGGCAGAATCAGTTAGGGGCAATCAGGAAGGCAGGCAGGTGAACAATTGAGAGCCAGCAGTTCTGGATTGTGAGAAGGATGTCCAACTGCCCAGTGAGACCAGGCCTAATTGGGCAGTTGGACATCCCTCCAGGGTTCCTAGATTGGAGAGGGTGCAGACTGGGCTGAAGGACACTTCCCTCTTCATGCACAAAATTTGTGCACTGGGCCTCTAGTATGAATATATGTTTATATGTAAAACTCATGGGCAATGTAAATATGCATCAAAAATCAGATTTTTTAATATTGTGGTGATAGTGTTTAATTCACTTATAATTCTAATTTAAAAATTAAAGCAAATTCATTAAAATAACTATAGTTACAATATTTGCTATTGAACACAAAATATTAAAAATTTGTAAATTGTAACATCAATAACTTGAAATAGGAGGGAAAATAAAAGTATAAGGTTCTTGAATACTATTAAAATTAAACCTTATCAGCTGAAATATATTACAAATAAATATAATTCATATAAGACTTCATGCAATCACAAAGAAAAAGTAGTTACACAAAAATTAAAATAAAGGAGTTGAAGCATACAACTACAAAATATCATCAAATCATAGGGAAAGATAAAACAAATACAAGGGACAAAGAATGAAGTAAACAATCAGGAAAAACATAAAGAAAATGGCAATAGTTTTTCCATATCTATCAATAATTACTTCATTTATAAAAAGATTAAATGCTCCAGTCAAAGCTTTAAAGAGGCTAAATGGATTTATAAACAAAACCAAAACCATGCTAAAACCAATTTAACTCAGTGGATAGAGTGTTGGCCTGAGGACTAAAAGGTTTCAGGTTCGATTGCGGTCAATGGCATATACCTTGGTTGTGGGCACATCCCCAGGAAGGTGTGTGCAGGAAGCAGCTGATCGATGTTTCTCTCTCATTGATTCTTCTAACTCTCTATCACTCTCCCTTCTTCTCTGTAAAAAGTCAATAAAATATATTTAAAACAAAATACAATTCCAAAACCAAAATAAGATCCAATATTTTTCTGCCACAATAGAATCACTTTATCTACTATTTGTAATACTTTAAACAATAAAAAAGATGCTAAAAGACTGAGACAGCTAACTTAAAAGGATCTACAAATGACCAATAAAACTGTAAAAAGAAAAAAAAAGAATGCACATAGACTGAGAGTGGAGAAATGGACAAAAATATTTCAAGCAAATGGTAACCAATATAAAACAGGCAGAGCTATATTTATATCAAATGAAACAGACTGGCTAAAAATGGTCAAAAGAGACAAAGAAAGTCATCATATCATAATAAAGGTGTCAATCTTTCAAGGAACTAGAATAATAGTAAGTCTGTATGAACCCAACATCAGACATCAAAACATAGCAAATGCTAACAGAACTAAAAAGAGAAATAAACAGAAATGCAATAATAGATGGGGAATGCATTATACTCTCAAAAATATACTGATCATCCAGACAGAGAACTAATAAGAAAACAGCAGATTTGAACAACACTATAGATCATAAGTAGCTAGCAGACATTTACAGTATATTCCATCAAATAGCAGCATAATGCACATTCTTCTGAAATGCATGTAGAAAATTTTCTAGACTATGTCAGATGGTAGCAGACAAAACAGGCCTCAAAAATTCAGAATATAGAAATTATATCAAATAACTCAATAAACTGTGTTCAGGGGATAAAAAAAAGACTGAAGTTAACAAAACAAATGAAAACATAATTATTAGATTATTCATTAATGAAATGGAAAATAAGGAAAACAATATAAAAGATTAACAAAACTAAGTGTTGGTGCTCTGATCAGTGTGGTTCAGTTGGTTGGGTGTCATCTTGAGTGCCAGAGGTTTGCTGGTTTGATCCCCTGTTGGGGGACATTGTCCGAATTATGGTCTCCACCTCAGATGGAGTGGGGGTGAGGGGCATGTGGGAAGCAGCTGATTGATATTTCACTCTCTTATCACTGTTTCTTTCTTTCTCTCTCCCTAAAAATCTACAAAAACTAAAAAAAAAAAGAGTAAGTGTTGCTTATTTGACAAGATAAAAAAAAATTGACAAAACTTTCAGCTATTAACTGAGAGAGAGAGAGAGAGAGAGGGGGGGGGGAGAGAGAGAGAGAGAGAGAGAGAGAGAACATACCCAACTAAGTAAAATAATAAATGAAAGAGGAGACATTACAACTTACACTAGGAAAATGCAAAGACTATCCTGAACAAATTAGACAACCTAATAAAAGTGGACAAATTCTTAGAAACATACCACATATTAAAATTGAATCATGAAGAAATAAAAACAGATTGAACAGGTCAATAACAGGTAGAGATTGAATCAGTATTTTTAAATCTCTCCAAAAAGAAAAGCCTAGGACCAGATGATTTCACTGGTGAATTTTACCAAAGATTTAAAGAGAATTAATGCTAATACAAAAAAGGAAAAACCCACCCACATTTATTTTATATGGTTGCCATTGAATTGATACTAAATAAAGATAAGCAACCTACAATAAAAGTAGTCCTGAGAAATATAAATGCAAAATTTTCAGCAAGATACCAGCAAATTAAATGTAACAGCTTATTAAAAAGGTAATATGCTCCGAAAACCGGTTTGGCTCACCGGATAGAGCATCAGCCTGTGGACTGAAAGGTCCTGGGGGAGGGGGGTGTTTGATTCCGGTCAAAGGTAAGTACCTTGGTTGCGGGCACATCCCCAGTATGGGACATGCAAGAGGCAGCTGATCCATGTCTCTCTCATCGATGTTTGTAACTTTATCCCTGTCCCTTCCTCTCTGTAAAAAAAAAAAAAAAAGGTAAAATGCCAGCATCAAGTGGGATTCATTCATGGAATTCCATGATAGTTCAACATACACAAATCAATACATTTGATGCACCCATTCATAGAATGAGAGATAAAAATCATATGGTAGCCTCTATAAATGCTTTTGACATATTAAACATTCATTCATAATAAAAACTCAGCGTTTGAATACAGATAGAATATTTTTCAACATTGTAAAAGCAATATATGACAAGATTGCAGCTAGCATCAAACTCAATAGTGAAAGACTAAAGATTTCTCCTTTCAATCTGGAACAAGACAAGAATGCCAATCCTCATCACTCCTATGTAGCATAGTACTAGAAGTCCTTGTCAGAGCAGTCAAGCAAGAAAAAGGAGTAAAAGACATTTGAATCTTGAAAGGAAGAAATAAAAATGTCCCTGTTTATATACGACAGGATTTTACATATAGAAAATTCTAAATTTTTAATTAAAACACTGTTCAGAGCTAACCCCCTAACTGGGTTGCAGGCTGAAAAATCAACATACAACAATCAATACACTACCAATGAGTTAGTCAAAAAATTAAAAGGGAAACAATCTAATTTACAATAGCATCAAAACAACAAACTACTGAATAATATGTTTAGCCGTAAGATATTGATGAAAGTAATTGAAGAAGACACATATATATGGAAAAATAACCTGTGTTCATGGATTGAAAGAATTAATATTATTAAAAAGTTCATAACATCGCCGAAACTGGTTTGGCTCAGTAGATAGAGTGTCAGCCTGTGGACTGAAAGGTCCCAGGTTTGGTTCCGGTCAAGGGCATGTATTCTGGTTGCGGGTACATCCCCAGAAGGGGGCGTGCAGGAGGAGGCTGATTGATGTCTCTCTCTCATCGATGTTTCTAACTCTCTATCCCTCTCCCTTCCTCTCTGTAAAAAATCAATAAAATATATTTTACAAAAAAGTTCATAACATCTAAAGACACCTATAAATTCAACGCAATCTACTTCAAAATCCCAATGGAATTTTTAATTCAATTTTTTTTATTGATTATGGTGTTACATATGTGTCCTTATTCCCCCATTTTCTCCCTATTCCCCCTACTCATGCCCTCACACTCCTGTTGTCTGTGTCCATTGGTTAGGTTTATATGAATGCATACAAGTCCTTTGGTGGACCTCTCCCTCTTACCCCTACCCTTTTATGAAAAAGAATAAAAATCCTAAATTTGTATTGAACCACAAAATACTCCAAATAGCCAACACAATCCAGAGAATAATAAAGATGGAGATATCACACATCTGATTTCCAACTATAGTACAAATCTGTACTAATTATAGTAGTTTTGGTGCTGGCATAAAAATGGTCAAAGCCAAACAGAAAGGACTCAGGAGTCCAGATATAGATCCATGCATATAAAGTCAGCTAACATTTGGCAACTGGACCAATAAGACTCTATGGATAAAAGAAAGTCTCTTTAATACATGAATTGGGTATTCAAATGCAAAAGAATAAAGTTAGATCCCTATCTTAAATTATTTAAAAAGGCAACTGAAAATGCATTAAAGGTTTAAATATAAGACATAAAAACCATAAAGCTCTAAGGAAAAGAATAAATAAAACAGAGAAAATGCTCTTTTACATTAGTAATGGCATAATTTTTAAAATTGATGCCTAAAGCAAAAATAACAAATGGGATTACATCGAAGTAAAAAGCTTCTGCATAGCAAAATAAATTATCTATAAATGCTCAACCTATACAATGGGAGAAAATATTTCTAAACTACATTACCTGATAAGGTGTTAATATTCAAAATATATTTTAAAAAACATGATCCACCTCAATAGAAAAATAAAACAGTTTAAAATGGGGAAATAATGAGTAGATATTTTCCCAAAGAAAATATGCAGATTTCGCCTAGGATAAGAGGGTGGTGGATGTTTTCAGAGGTGTGAAAGCTGCGGCTGACAAAGGCACCCACCAAGCAGCCCGGGACCCAGAGCAGGGCTTTCCAGGTGGTGCGGACGCGCCGGAGGCAGATTCAGAGATCCATGTGGCTCGCAGAAGGGTCAGATTTTGCCTGGGACAGGCTGAGGTCTCCTAACCCCCTCTGCACAACAGAGATGCGCACACTGTGGGAACTGGGCTGCGGGAAAGCTGCCTCTGGAGAGGTCCCCAGAGGTGGTCAGGGCGTGATCCCAAATTGTGGAGGCAAACTCTCTGAGCTGTTGACAGAGAAGAGCTCTGGAAAACAACTCATTTTTTTCTGGGGCAGAGGGACAGCCTGGGAGTTATTACAGTGTCCCAGCTGCAAAACCCCCACAAACTGGCTTTGAGAACCACAGAGTAGCAAAATCTGAAAACAGCCTAGAGAGGTCCTGTGCTTTGTGTCAGAGATCAATTCCGAAACACTGCCACCCAGTGGATGACACACAAATTGACTCTTGCATAACCACAAAAGAATTAAGAGATTAAAAGACCACGAGGGGAAGACAGGGAACTGCAATACTTTCCCTACTGGGAAACAGGAGTGCCAAGCAGAATAAGAGTGGAAGTGAAGGACCATTCTAGTTTTTTTTCTTTTTCCTTTTTTCTTTTTTTTTTCTTTTTCATTTTTACATATTTTAATTAAAAGGCTATTTTTTTTCTTTCTGCCACAATTGATTTTACCTTTTTAATTATTACATTTTTGTTTTAAACTACTATTATTAATTACTACTAGTACTTTACCTTTTTGGAAAAAACAAGTGTCATTTTATTTTCTCTTTATTTTATTTTGGGATATAGAGTTCTATATTTTATTTTCATCTTTCCTTTACCATAATTTTACTCCAACTCAACTCTACCTTTATGCCAACACTTTCCTCTTAACTTTCCCCATTTTGTTGTCTTGTTTCTCTTTCCCTTTTCCAACTTTAGATTCTCCCTATTCTTTCTCTTTACCTGGTTAAAATTTCACCCCATTTATATATCTAATTTCAAATCCCCTACTACAAGTCCACACAAACCTCTCTCTTCTTCTCTTCACCAGCCAAAAAGTTGTTTTTTCTCGATGTCCTTTTGTGGCTATTTGCCTGAAAAGTGATTATATCGATTTTTTGAAATTTTTGGTGAGATAGTTTTAGTTTGTTCTACTTGTTTTATTTTGCTTTTTGCTTGCTTTGTTTTTTACCTCTCTTTTCCCTCACCTACCTCGATACCAGTTGCTATTTGCAGTTTGTATTAATCTCTAGGTACTGGTTGCTGGCTTTTATTGGGATTAGTGACTGTTCTATTGCAGTTTTCTCCTGACATCTATATTTTGTTTCCCTTTTCTCTCTTATATGCTTTGTTTTCTCTCTGACTTTTTTCTCTTCCACCTTTGATCTCCTTCTTCTCCCTTTTATTCTTTTATTTTATTTTATTTTTGTTCATTTTTTTCTTGCTCTCCCAATTTGATTTTGGCATTTATTTTCCTTTTCTTCATTTTCCTCTTCTTCTTCCTCTATTTACCCCTAATTTGTCTTTCATTGATAGTCACCTTATTTGTGATTATTAACATCTTGAATACATTTTTACTCAGTGCCTTGTGTGCTGTACCTGGTTGTGTTGTAGTTTGTGCCTTTCAATCAATGTAGGAGAGAGAACTACATAACCAGACAACCGGAGAAGAAAGACCATGGGCAGAAAAAGAAACAGCCCACATAAGACAGAAGGGCAGGTTTCACCAGAAAAGGAAGTAAATGAAATAGAAGCAGAAATAAGCCTGCCAGAGAAAGAGTTCCGAGAAATGATCATAAGGTGGATGAAAAGAATGGAAGACAAGTTTGACATTGTGAGTAAAAGTCAAGAGGAAATGAAGACCCAAGAGGAGATAAAGAAGCAGCAACAAGAAATGCTGAAGAACCTAGAGGAGGTGCAGAATAAACAAGAAGTAATGAAAAATGACATCACTGCTATAAAGAACTCAATAGAAAGCATCAAAAGTAGACTAGAAGAAGCAGAGGACCGCATCAATGAGCTAGAAGACACGGTAGGAAAAAATACTAAAGTACAGCAGCTTCTAGAAAAAAAAGTTAAAAAGCAAGAGGAGAGCCTAAGAGAACTTTAAGATAACATGAAACAAAAAAACATCTGCATAATTGGGGTTCCAGAAAGAGTGGAAACTGAATAAGGATTAGAGAATATGTTTGAAGAAATAATGACAGAAAATTTCCCCAATGTAGGAAAGAAAAAACCCACACAAATCCAAGAAGATCACAGAGTCCCAAGCAAAATGAACCCCAACAAACCGACACCAAGGCAGATTATAATTAAATTGGCAAACACCGATGACAAAGTAATAATCTTAAAAGCAGCCAGAGAGAAACAGAAAGTTACCTACAAAGGAACCCCCATAAGACTAGCTACTGACTTCTCAATAGAAACTCATCAGGCCAGAAGGGAATGGAATGAAATATACAAAGTCATGCAAAGGAAGGGACTGAATCCAAGAATATTGTACCCTGTAAGACTCTCAATCAAAATTAAAGGTGTAATCAAAAGCTTCACAGGCAAAAGAGGACTAAGGGAATATATTACCACCAAACCAGGAATGCAAGAAATGTTAAAGTGTATGCTATAATAAAAAGAAAGAGGAAGCAAAGAAGGAACTCGGGGGTAAGGACTAAAAAAGGCAACAGATAAGTACTTATCAATAATAACTTTAAATGTAAATGGATTAAATGTTCCAATCAAAAGACATAGGGTAACCAATTGGATAAGAAAACATGATCCATGTATCTGCTGTCTGCAAGAAACCCACCTCAGGAAAAGAGAGGCACACAGATTGAGGGTGAAAAGATGGAAGATGGTATTTCAGACAAATGGAAATGAAAAAAAAAGCTGGTGTTGCAATACTTATATCTGACAAATTAGATGTCAAAGTGAAGGACATAATAAGAGATAAAGAAGGCCACTTCATAATACTAAAGGGAACAATCCAACCAGCAGAAATAACTCTGGTAAATATATATACACCCAATATAGGAGCACCTAAATACATTAAAAAAAACTCTTGCTGAGACCGGTTTGGCTCAGTGGATAGAACGTCAGCTTGCAGACTGAAAGGTCCCAGGTTCGATTCCAGTCTGGGGCATGTGCCTTGCTTGTGGGTGCATCTCCACTATGGGGTGTGCAGGAGGCAGGTGATCGCTGTCTATCTCTCATCGATATTTCTGACTTTCTATGTCCTTTCCTCTCTGTAAAAAATCAATAGAAATATTAAAAAAATAAAATAAAATAAACTCTTGGAGGATATTAAGGGAGATATTGACAGCAATACAATCATAGTAGGAGACTTTAATACCCCACTTTCACCATTGGACAAATCCTCTAAACAAAAAATCAGCAAAGAAACATCAATCCTATATGACTCACTAGACCAGATGGAATTAATTGACATCTTCAGAACATTTCACCCCAAAACCACGCAATACACATTCTTCTCCAGTGCACATGGGTCATTTTCAAAGATAGATGATATGTTGGGTCATAAGAAAAGTCTCTTCAAATTCAAGAAGATAGAAATCATATCAAGCATTTTCTCAGACCACAGTGGCATAAAACTGGAAATCAACTATAATAAAAACAATAGAAAGAAATCAAACACATGGAGACTAAACAGCATGCTATTCACCAGCGACTGGGTAACCAGAGAGATCAGGAAGAAATAAAAACCATCATGGCAACAAATGACAATGACAACACAACAATACAAAATTTATGGAACACAGTGAAAGCAGTCTTGAGAAGGAAGTTCATAGCCCTACAAGCCTACTGCAAAAAAAAGGAAACAATGGTAATAAATTACCTAAACCTACAACTCAAAGAGCTAGAACAAGAATAGCACAGCATACTCAGAAGGAAGGAATAGTGAAGATCAGAGTGGAGATAAATAACTTGGAGACCAAAGAAACAATTCAAAAGATCAACAAAACAAAGAGCTGGTTCTTTAAACGGGTAAACAAGATTGATGGACCTCTAGCCAGGCTCACCAAGAAGCAAAGAGAGAAGACCCAAATAAACAAAATCAGAAATGAGAGAGGAGAAATAACAACAGACCCTGTGGAAATACAAAGGATTGTTAAAGAATACTATGAACAACTCTATACCAACAAATTGGACAGCCTGCAAGAAATGGACATTTTCCTAGAAAAATATAACCTTCCAAAACTCAATGAGGAGGAAGCCAAACATCTCAATAGTCCTATAAATATGGAACAAATTGAAGCAGTCACCAAAAAGCTTCCAGCAAATAAAAGCCCGGGACCAGATGGCTACACAGGAGAGTTTTACCAAAAATTCAAGGAAGAATTAAAACCTATCCTCCTCAGACTATTCAAAAACATTCAAGAAGAAGGAACACTTCCAAACACCTTCTATGAAGCCAGCATCACCCTAATACCAAAATCAAATAAAGACAACAAAATGAAAGAATTACAGGCCAATATCTGTCATGAACATAGATGCCAAAATCCTCAACAAAATTCTAGCAAATCAGATCCAGCAGTACATCAGAAAGATCATACACCATGACCAAGCAGGATTCATCCCAGGAATGCAGGGATGGTACAATATCCGCAAATCAATAAACGTGATACATCACATAAACAAATTGAAAGATAAAAATCACATAGTCATATCAATTGACGCAGAAAGAGCATTTGACAAAATCCAACACCCTTTCTTGATAAAAACTCTCAGCAAAGTGGGAATAGAAGGAGCATACCTCAACATCATAAAAGCAATATATGATAAACCCACAGCTGACATCATACTCAATGTGCAAAAACTAAAAACAATTCCGCTAAGAACAGGAACAAGACAAGGTTGCCCACTCTCACCTCTCCTGTTTGACATAGTACTGGAAGTATTAGCCATTGCAATTAGACAAGAAGAAGAAATAAAAGGCATCCAAGTTGGAAAAGAAGAAGTAAAGTTGTCCTTATTAGTAGATGACATGATACTGTACATAAAAACCCAAAGGATTCCATCCCAAAATTAATTGACTTCATAAATGAGTTTGGCAATGTAGCAGGATACAAAGTTAATGCCACGAAATCTGTGGCATTTCTGTACACTAATAGTGAAATTACAGAAAGAGAAACTAAAAATCAATCTATTTACAATCACACCAAAAAAATTTAAGATACCTAGGAATAAACCTAACTAAAGAGGTAAAAAACCTATGTATAGAAAACTAAAGGGCAATGAAAAAAGAGATAGAGGAAGATGTTAACAGATGGAAGAGCATACCATGTTCATGGATTGGGGAAATCAACATCATTAAAATGTCCATACTACCCAAAGCAATCTACAGATTCAACGCACTACCCATTAAAATACCCATGACATGTTTCACAGATCTAGAAAGAATTCTTCAAAGATTCATCTGGAACAACAACAAAAAAAACACGAATAGCTACAGCAATTCTGAGAAAGAAGAATAAAGTAGGTGGGATCTCAATACCAGATTTCAAGCTATACTACAAAGCAACTGTTCTCAAAACAGCCTGGTATTGGCACAAGAACCGACATATAGACCAATGGAATAGAATAGAGAACCCAGATATCCACCCAAACCACTATGCTCAACTAATATTTGACATAGGAGACATGAACATTGAATGGAGCCAAAATAGCCTCTTCAATAAATGGTGTTGGGAAAATTGGACAGATACATGCAAAAAAATGAAACTGGACCAACAACTTACACCAAATACAAAAATAAACTCAAAATGGATTCACGACTTAAACAATGGAAGGGAAACCATAAAAATACTAGAGGAATCCACAGGCAGCACAATCTCAGATATATGCCGAAAGAACTTCTTCACTGATACTGCTCCAAAGACAATGGAAGCTAAAGAAAAAATGAACAAATGGGACTACATCAAAATAAAAAGATTTTGCATAACAAAATAAACCATCAACAAAACAACAAGAAAGATCACTGTATGGGAGAACATATTTGCAAATGTTATCACTGATAAAGGTTTAATCTCCAAAGTCTACAGCCAACTTATACAACTTAATAAAAGGAAGATGAACGATCCAATAAAAAAAATGGGCAGCGGACCTAAATAGAACCTTTTCGAAAGACGACAGAAGGAAGGCCAAGAGACACATGGAAACATGTTCAAAGTCATTAATCATCAGAGAGATGCAAATCAAAACGACAATGCGATACCATCTTACACCTGTCAGAATGGCAATCATCAACAAATCAACAAAGGACAAGTGTTGGCGAGGATGCGGAGATAAAGGAACTCTTGTGCACTGTTGGTGGCAATGCAGACTGGTGCAGCCACTGTGGGGAACAGTATGGAGTTTCCTCAAAAAACTAAAAATGGATCTCCAATTGGACCCTGTAATCCCACTCTTAGGAATTGATCCTAAGAAATTACAAACACCAATCAGAAAGGATTTGTGCAACCCTATGTTCATAGCAACACAATTTACAATAGCTACAATTTGGAAACAGCCCAGGTGCCTGTCAGCAGATGAGTGGATCAGAAAACTGTGGTACCTCCACACCATGGAATTCTATGCTGCCATTGAAAAGAAGGAATTCTTACCATTTGCAACAACCTACTTGGAACTGGAGAGCCTTATGCTTAGTGAAATAAGCCAGTCAATTAAGGAGAAGCATCACATGATATCACTCATTTGTGGATAATAAAGAACATTATAAACTGATGAACAAAAGGATAGATACAGAAACAGTAAAGCTTCTAACAGACTGTGAAATTACAGCAGGAAGATTAAAATTAGGTGAGGTAGATAAGAGATCAATCAAAGGACTTGTATGCATGCATATAAGCATAACCAATGAATATAGACACTGGGAGGTTGGGGCATGCCTGGAAGGGAGGTGGGTAATGGGGAGATATGTATAAAAATTAATTTAAAAAATAGTATCTTAAAAAAAAGAAAGAAAATATGCACATGGTCTCTTGGGACATTAAAAAGTACTCAAAAATAATTAGTCATGAGAAAATGAATGAAGGTGGTCAAAAGGCAAAAAGTTTCCTCTATCATGTGAATAAGTTCTTATGATGTAAAGAATATCATGGGGAGTAGAGTTAACAACACTGTATGTATATTTTAACAATTCTAAGATATTAATATTTAAATATTCTTATCAGACACAAAAATGTATAATGTTAGGTGACAGAGGTGTTAATTAAAATTGTTGTAAACCTTTTGCATTATATGAATATACGAAAGCATTATGTTGTACAACTTAAAATAATTCAGTTATATGCCAACCTTTTCGTAATAAACAGGACATAAAATTTAAAAAAAAATTAAAAACAGGTTTCCAACACAGAAAAAATTATTAGCCAGAGGAACTTGGAAAATGAGAGTGTAAACTCAGTCCAAAGAAAGAAATATATGTCCCACAAAGACTGGCCTCCTGGGCTAAGGGTGCTGAGGAAAATGCATTTATTCTGCAGGTTGCAGGATACCTGTAGTACTGTGCTCAGGCTGCCATTAGAAAATTCCTGGGACTGATGGCACAAATGGAGACATGCTTTGTTACAGTTCCAGTAACTGAGAAGTCCACAATTAAAGTGGAGGCAGATTTAGTTTCTAGGCTTCTGATATTAGACCATCTTTCTCACTATGTCTTCACATAGTGGAGGGAGAGAATTATCTGGCCTCTCTTTTATTTATAAAGTAATAATCTCACATTGTGCTGTCCTTTCCCATTATCACATTTAAATTTAATTACCTCTCATAGACCCAAAGGGATTAGGGCTTCAACATGCATGGCCCATTGGTGTGGCCATACAAATATGCACTCCATAACAGTCTTTCAAACCTGTTTCATTTTCTTTAAGACATAACTTTAGATTAACAAATAATAATTTGTGTGCATATGTGTGTGTATAGAAGGGGTGTGTGAACTGTGGGGTAACTATGAAGTTTATGAAAATACTAGAGGCCCTGCCGAGACCGGTTTGACTCAGTGGATAGAGCATTGGCCTGCGGACTGAAAGGTCCCAGGTTTGATTCCTGTCAGGGACATGTACCTTGGTTGCGGGCACATCTCCAGTGTTGTGCGTGCTGGAGGTGGCTGATCGATGTCTCTCTCTCATCAATGTTTCTGACTTTCTATCCCTCTCCCTTCCTCTCTGTAAAAATAAATAAATAAAATTAATTTAAAAAAATACTAGAGGCCCAGTGCATGAAAATTCATGCACTGGAGGGGGTCCTTCAGCCTGGCCTGTCCCCTCTCACAGTCTGGGAGCCATCAGTGGATGTCCTACTGATGGCTTAGGCCCACATGGTGGTGCAGGCCTATGCCACAGTCTTGCCACCCTCTGTGGGAGGTGACTGGGCTGATCAGGGCAAGGTGCCACTCCGATCATCCGGCTGCTGCTGCCACTGCCAGCCACTGCAGCTGCTGACCCTCCTTGCAGCTGCTGTGTCTTTGTCCCAAAGGATGTCTGGAAGGACATACAGAAGATGTTGGGTCTATCCTATCTAATTAGCATATTACCCTTTTATTAGTATAGATGGAAGCTATGAGTAAAATCATTAAAATAAAACTATACTACAATCTCTGTATATTAACTATACTCTAGATTTTATTGATAATACACATAATTTTGCTAAAGAAGAACTATAAGTATTCTATCTAATAAAGACAGAATATGCAAATTGGTGGTCACTCTGTGACAAAGATGGTGGCAGCAGGGCAGAGATGCTTGCATTGTTGCCATGGTAATGACACAGGCATTCCAACCTGCCCCAGTTGCTCCAGGCCTCTGGGCAGTGCGCATGTGCAGGCACAGAACAGCCAGGATGGGGCAGTATGCCTGCTATGGGGTGGGGGGGGCAAAGGTGGAGGTACCTACAGGAGAGCAGCAGGGCCAAAGCAAAGGCAGAAGGCAGCTCTAGCTGGAGTGAAGGTGGAGTCTGTGGCCAGAGTGAAGGTCCAGGTTCTTACTGCCAGAGGGAAGCCTGTGTCAGCATCCAGGGGAAGAAAGGCCTATTCTTGTATGAACCCCCTTCATGCATTGGGCCTCTAGTGTGTTAATACAATCCTATGTAACAAAGAGGGAATATGCAAATTGACCATCACTCCATCACAAACATGGCTGCACCCATAGCTGAAGCCAAGTTTCCTTAAGGAGCCTTAATGTCCAATCAGCAGGGACCTGAGGCTTCACCCTTGCCTACCTCCATGGGGCTTGAGAGGGGACCTCAGGCTGGGAGACCTCAGGTCATGCCTCCTGCCTTGGCACCAGGCCAGGGGACCTGAGGCCATACCCCCCACCTAGCAGGGTTTTTTGGGGGGACCTTAAGATGCACTCCCCATCCTGGTGCTGGGCTATAGGACATCAGACTGCTCCCCCTGCCCCAGTGCCAAGCCAGAGCACCTCAGGCCATGCCCCCCACCACCTGGGGCTTAAGAGAAGACTTCAGGATGTGCCCTCCACCCCAGAACCAGGCTGGTGGACCTTAGGTGGCACCCTCTGCCCCAGCACCAGGCTAAGGGACCTGAGGCTGCACTCCTCTGCCTGGTGGGATTTGACAGGGGATTCATGCCATGCTCCCCACCCAGCTTGATGAGAGTTGTCAATGTGCATTTCAGTGCTTGATTGGGGGAACTCGAGCCATGTCCCTCACATAGCAAGGCTTGTTGGAAGACCTGAGGCTGCACCCCTCTGCCAGTGGAGCTTGATGGGAGTCCTGGGGCTCTGCTCTTCCACACAGCTGGGCATGATGGGGGACCTCAGACCATGCCCCCAAACTAGAGGGGCTTGACAGGGGATCTCAGACCATGACCCCACCTAGTGGAGCTTGACGGGGGAACTCAAGGCATGCCCCCTGCCCCATCTGGGGGATCTCAGGCCAAGCCACTCATCCTGGCACTGGGCCAGGGGACCTGAAGTTACACTCCCTTCTTAGCAGGGCTTGACAAGGATGGGGCTGGTCGGGTCTGGATCTAGCCCAGTGTGTGGGGTTTGGGGAAGCTGGGTCTGGGTCTCACGTGATTTTGAGCCATATGTGGGTGGGCAGGGACTTGACTCTGGGTCCCCCTTTTAATGTGCATGAATATTGTGCACCTGTCCACAAGTTCTATATAATTAAAAGGTAATATGCAAATTGATCACCACTCAAACATACAAGATGGCCACTCCATGTGGTCAAATATGGCCTCCCCCTTTTGGACACAAGATGGCCACCACAAGATGGCCAGCAGGGGAGGGAAGTTGGCAGGGACCAGACCTGCAAAGGACTGCATTTGGGGGTGATCAGGGCTGCAGAGGAGGACAGTTAGGGGCAATCCAGCAGGCAGGCAGGTGAGCCATTGGGAGCCAGTAGTCCTGGATTGTGAGAGGGCTGTCCAACTGCCCACCGGAATCGGGCCTAAATGGACAGTCGGACATCCCTCAAGAGGTCCCACATTGGAGAGGGTGCAGGCTGGGCTGAAGGACACCCCTGCCCCATGCACGAATTTTGTGTACCAGGCCTCTAGTTGTTGTATAATTATGGATGGTATATATATATATATATATATATATATACACACACACACACACACACACACATACATGTACATATATATGTGTATATACATATACATATATATATATATATATATATATATATATGTATATAGATTAGTCTAAGGCAATTGTTTTCAACCTTGCTAATGCCACAACCCTTTAATAAAGTTCCTCATGTTGTTGTGGTGACCCCAACCATAAAATTATTTTCATTGCTACTTCATAACTGTAATTTTGCTACTGTTAATGAATTGTAATATAAATATCTGTGCTTTCCAATGGTTTTAGGCTCTACAACAGCAGTTGTCAACCTCTTGGTCATGACCCACAGGTTGAGAACTGCCAGCAGGGTCGCTTTAATCTCTCAGCACCTCGATTAACATTTTCCTCATAGGACTATAATAAAGAATTAATTCAGCAGGGTCTATTTAATCTCTCTGCACCTCAGTTAGTATTTGCCTCATAGGGCTGTAATAAATAATAAATAAATTGACTGATTAAAATTAGCTTATAATAAGAATTTAGTGGATATGAGTTTGATGTAAGGTCAGGTTGCCTATGACAGTATATATTTTTGTCCAGCATATTAAAGAAGATCTTTCTTTCACTTCTCAAAATGAAATTCTTAGAAGATAAATGATCATTACTTGGCTATAATAATCATATCTTTCTCCTCCTCCTCCTCTTCATTATTACTCTATATAGAAAGTTCCAGATGAAATCTTTTAAAAAAAGGCAAAATAGAACTAAACAAACAAGTATATTTTTGGTTGTCTTATATGTCTGCCACTAGGCTAGAAAACATGGGGGAGGCCAAAATATACCATGAAATTCAATTGAGAATTCAATTAATATGACTCTAATGAACTAATGTTACAGGTATAGAGAGAGAAATCAGGAGATTTAGGTAGTAAATTCTGAAGATTCTTGGAAGAAAGACATCTCTGTAAGCTGGAAAGAATGAAAGTGCTCCCTCAGAGTGACAGCTGAGTGAAGGGGAGAAGGGAGTTAAGGAAAATCATAGCAGTGTCCACCACCTACTCACCTTAAGGGAGAATCTTGCAAAATTGTCAACTAGTTACTTAAATAACTTACTTTCCAAGAAGATATTCTTTCGTATCACATCTTGAATTTTATCTTTCCAGTATTGTCTTCCCATTTCATGGGATTATACACTTTTCTAATGAACCTCAAGTTGAAAATGAGAAAGCATACTAATAATCTCTCTATATAAAAGCCTAATATGCAAAGTGTCCCCACAAAAGTTTGACTGACTGGGAGTTCGATTGATCATTATGACATGTGTTGACAGCCAGAGGGCCCTGGCGGGCAGCCAGGGAAGAGATGCCCAAGCAGGCAGCTGAAAGCTACTAGAGACCCTACCTGTGCATGAATTTCATGCACTAGGCCTCTAGTATTGAATAAAAGAAAAAAATATCCCTTTCTAAGAAACCATTTTTTTTGAGGATGGAGAGTAGTTAGACTGCTAAAAATTGCATCTATTTCAAATGTCAGTATTGATGAAGTCTGCTGATGTTTACCTTCATTCAATGAACAATTATTGTTTATTTTTTCTCATTGCTACACTAAAATTCCTCTGAGATACTATAGAATTTGAACTTTTTTATTAAATAAGAAAAACAAAATCATATTTATCGAGGCATTACCCAGGGATTCACATCTTGCTCTATGATGTAACAAACTTCATGTAATACAATATTTTGTAGTATTAGAAAATCTTAGAACTGAAAAATTGGGCTTAGCATCCTTGGCAAGCTTTATTAATTATTTCAGTCAATGTATTAGTATGAGAATTTATTGTTTATAGGATATAAAGTGATTTTCTAGAGACTGTTCATTTATGTTTACATATTTGTATGTTCTTTCCCTTTGCTCATCAGCCATAGACCTAAGATATACTAGTATAAACATTGTATTTTTTTCTGAAAATCTGAAAACAGCAGATGTCCTCAGACATCAAACTAATTTTTCAGAATGTATGAATAGGACTCTTTGTTCCAGCAGTCAGAAAATGCTTTCCTGGTAAAGAAATGGAGTGAGTCACATGATGATGGTGACCCTCTCTCTCCTGACATGCAAGGACCTCTGGCTACACTGGAAGAGTGTCATGGAGCAGGGTTTGTGATCATTGAGGTATTTGACTGTCAATGTTTTGAGATTGAGTAGACATATTGAGAAGTAAGGCTGAAATTAGGATAGACTGCATTTCGGTTTTAATTTTATTTTTGATTTAGTGTGTGGGTTAATGTGACCTTTCTACCTTCCCATTTTCCACTGATTTTTTACACTTTGGGGATTATTCGTGCCCATTTACTTGATTCACAACCAAAGAATGATGAGAAAAATAAAGAGAGGAACACTTAAGTGCTTTTGTTGTATTGTCTTATGGAATACAGTTTAGAAATGTAGTTTTTACAGGATGTATATTTTGAATAAAAGTCTGACATTTGGGCCTCATTAATCCTGCCCAACTGTAGATTCTATACTCTATGTACAGTGGAGACAATTCTACTGGATACTTTCCTTCTCTGTCTGTTAGCTTAATCAAACATTTGCTCTGCTGCAACAAAGATGGAGCAAGGAAAGGCTTTCTTACATTTCAATTACACTTGAAACCAGAGACACAAGCTCCCTTGAATTATTTGAATATTTTATTTATAGCTGGCATGTACCCCAATGTGTGGGTCTTCAATGCTTTAAAAAATATACTGAGCCTTTCTATGGAGTAGGGGTTTCAGTTTTTGAAATGAAGGCTGGAAATATGCTTAACATATACAATGTGTACAGCAAATATGGTTTATCAAGGATTTGGTTGGCATCATTTAGATATGGCATAGATACAAAATGATCTAGAGGCTCCCCATCAGGAATACAATTATTTTTATGTTTCAGAGCTGAATGCTTCATTAAATGCATGTGAGATGATGGCATGCCCAATTGCTAATGTAATATTTAGCTGCCAAAATTCCTAGAAAACACCTTGTGTTTTCCTCAGGTTTCCACAATCAGCCGCATCTACTACTATTTTCCAATATGATTCAGTAGACAGAGAAGGTTGCAAAGTTTTAATTTGCTAATCACCGGGTTGAATAAGGAATGTGGGGGAGATGCTAATCGTCTGCAGACATCTGTAATGACCCTTGGACAAAAACAGAGGAAACTAAATAAAAGCTTTGACAAGGGCAGGAGAGCGGAAACAGAAGCCCTAATTGCGGCCATGTGAAGTGCACCCTTTTGTATCTTTTGTAGGAGGACTGTACAATTCTGCATAAAGTAACTTTTATGGACAAATCCAGAATTGACTTTGTCCACCTTTTGGCATAAATGGTCAAACTTGATCTGTGAAATATGTGAGAAGAGAGCGACATTATGGTGCAAATGTTGCAGACAAAGGGTCTGGGCAAGCTTTGCCAGTTAAATTTGGCTAACCTGCGGAAAGCCTATTGTCAAGCCAGCCATGCTTCACTGAGCTCCCTGCCACTCTCCTTGCCTTGCTTCCTCTTTATGGTTAAATGAACCTCAAAACAATGACAAAGAAATATGCATTGAGTCACATATTCTAAGAAACGCACTGTACTCCACTCAAATTGAAATAACAGCACCTTAATTCTTGGATTTTCAACATTTTCGTTGCTAAAGCTCCTATTTGCTTTCTTTGAGTCTATCAGTTAATTCAGTTCTGCCACGGGGAAAGCTTAGCAGGACACTGTCACGTTAGCTCTTGAAAGATCAAGATGAACAGAACAAGCCAAAGGTAAGCTCACTCGCAATATTTTGAGTGTCTATTTCTTTGCTAGGAGAGGATTTACTTATTTTGGTTGAGACGCATCCTGTGCCGAATAAATGACTCTTATTGCTGTTTTTAATAGCTGAAAGTATAGGAGGAGAAATAATTTGATGCCACTCCACTTATAGAACAAAGATACAGCCATGGGTTTGCACTTAAATATATGTAGACTATACATATAATTGTCAGAGGTGAATGTTGTTTCCTCAAAAAAGCACAACTTACAGAAAATTTAAAACTCAGAATTAAAGTTTTTGGATAATTTCCAGAACTCTTGTTTTTGAAGATGGAATTCTGTTTTGGAATTTTATCACAGAAAAATATAAGCATCGTCTAATCAGCTTGGTTTAAATTCTGAAGAGCTGCCAATTATGTGACGATTTCCTGATCTTCTCTGCTGCTCTTTCTTGTGATTAAAATAACCCTCATTAATGGGTATTTCAAACATTGAAACATTTTACTTATAGCATCCTCCCAGTAGAGCTTAGCTTCAGAGAGGTCAAGCTTTTTCAGTAAAAGCTGTTGAGTCTCCTCAGGGTGGGGGGCTGACATTAGGCAGACAGTGATTGACCTTCTCTGAGTTTTAGAGAGGCGATCCTAATGGAGTGATGAATCTTTTAGTTTTTCTTGCCATAGCAAGTTCTCTGGTTTCAGTCTTCCCAATTCTCTAATATTGAGTTTTCTTGCTAGAGTAAAGGCGTGCAACTTTTATAAAATGCTCTCTAAAAGCTCCCAGTCAATACTGCAGTGCTGCTCCCACATAGTCTGGACAGCTCCTAGCCCAGTCCCTTACTGCTCTGCCTCTGTGCTCCCATCAGGTGTCTCCATCAACACCACACATCTTGTCTCTTACCATCTCCAGGAAGTGCAAAACCTCATTGATTTCTCCTGCTCTCTGTTTCCAACCTTCTCACCTAGGAGTAAATGGAGTTCTTAGATGAAGAAACTCTCACGCTTAAAACGTTTACCTTTATAAAAGTTCCATACACCCATTCCTTTATATTAATATAGAAGAACAGAATCTATTTTACGTATTTCAAAGGCTGCTTCTCTGGTCTTTGTATGAGGAAAATAAACTTTTACAAATATTTTAAAACAAATGAAAGTTGTTAGATTCCGATTTTGTAGCAAGTTGCTTTGCTTTCCTAGGAGTATATATTTGTGAAAATTGATATAGAAATGAAAAATAGTTATGAGTACAGACAGCAGCCCAAAGAGATGTGGTGCCTAGGTGACCAGCTTCATCCACGTTTGAGGGTGAAGTATCCAAAACATCATTCAGCCTTGTCATTTGGACATGCTTAGAAAAGGACAACATACTGCTTTCAAATATGGTTGTTACTCTCTTCTAGGAAAAAAAAAATAACAGATTCATGTTGAAAGATGAAAGGCTGACAACATGCTGATGTCATGTTTTGAACTCAAAGGATAGAATGGTGCCATGGGTTGGCACCCCAACACTCTGTAAAATACAGAATATTAAAACAAATAGCACCTGTAATGTAATTGCTTGGGTGAATTGATGGGACTACTGATGTTCACAAATATGCAAAAAAAACATTATTTTAATGAATTAACTGTAGGTATATGTCATTTGTAGGACTGAAGAGTTTTCTGGTTCTCTGGTCCTTGAATATGATTAAGCAGCTAGAAGGAAAAGTTCACAGAAATGATTTCTCAATGTGAAATAAAATATTCAAGGACTATCCTGATAACCTTCTTTGTGGACTTCTAGTGATTGTTTACTTTGAAATCTGAAATTTTGATAAGAAAAGTATACATTTAAAAAAATCATAGCTAAATGTTATCTGTAACTTTTCTTTCAAACATATTTCCAATGATATCTGATAGTGATATAAAAATTTACCAATTATACTATGTAAATAATTTTAGAAAAAAATTGTAACTCTCTGAAATATGTGATTTTCACAAATTCCAATTACTTTGAAATCTAATTAATAGGTTCTTTAAATTTTAGGAACATGATCTTTATGTTTCCTTTTCAATGTCTCTATATGCAATGCTCCATTGTAATTTTGTAAGTGTTGAAAGCTTATATGTTGTGGTTAATTGAATGCAACATGAAAGAAAGAGTGGAGGAAGAAAGCTAACAAAAAATGTCAATTTTACATTTCAACTGGTTATGTCATTAATCTATAAGCGGAAATGTATTGAAAATTGGTGAAAATAAAAATAATATGTAGACTGGGTAAATTCTTAAGATCTCTAATGCATAATTTATTTCTACTCCCAGGTCCATTTTTATATTTGAGCAGTTTCAATTACTTTATTTTGTAAATATTACTTTTTCACTTTTGACTGTTTTAATAGATACTAAAATTCATTTCCAAAAAAATTATTTTAACTAAGTAGCACTTAGTATAAATTTAACTTTTTAAATCATTTTAATCAAGTAGGAACTTAAAAGGAGGGATGCATATTAATTAGTTAACAAACATGTTATAAGTACAACATTAGTATGTGGGTGTGCATATATTTTATATAAACTATTATAGACAGCTATTGTGTAACATGTGTCATTTTATGAATATGCTCACATTGTTCTCTCAAGTTTTACACACACATTTTCTAAGATTTTAGTACTGATTTGGTACAGAGTAAGTGTACCAGACAAAAATCACTATTTATGTTGTAGAAATAAATAGATACTCTTATATTCAATTATTGTCATTGCATTTGAATAAATATGAATGAGTTTTTTTATTTTTTCCTTTGCAGCTTTTATGTGACTTATTAGTTTCCTTATTAGTTTAGTTATACATCAGGATAATATATAAAACATTGATATCAATAGAATTTTAATGTATAGGTGGATAAATATCAACACTGTTAATTGATACAAAGATAGAGATTAATGTCTTGATCCTCAAAACTGTACATACAGTATGAAAGTTTTATTACTTATAATTTGATTAACACACTCCAATTGTACATATGTTTAAATTGCATTAGTTCATAGTGGAGTAAAGATTATGACTTTTTTGAGTTTTTATTTTCTGTAATTTAATTTGTATTATTAATATGAAAATACTTTAACATTTATATAATTTATATTTTGGCTTCTGAATATTTATTTGAATAAATATAATCATTGAAATATAATCAGGAAAATCTAGCTCTCACCATACATTTAGCTATATAGAACTATGCCTTTCAATAAGTTAAAGGTATTACAGAAAAATAAACTTTATATAATAGAAAATTACATGATTAAAATTAACTAAAAGTAATTTTTGTTTCACGGAAGCTGGCTTTCATTAGTTTTAAATTTCATATGTATTTTTTATTTCAAAGAAGACTTGCTCTATGTAGTATTTAAATGGTCTAATTTATCTTCCTATAGCCTATTGTTCAATTATTTTATTCAATTTATTTTTATAATTATTTTATAATTAAAAGTATTCTCACTCTGTGAGAGAATGTTATAACTTGAGTAAAGCAAACATTAACTCAAAGAACAACATTAACTTTGGACTGAAACTAATCATAACACATTATAATCTTGAAGCATGCTTCTTAAGTAGCTTATTACAGAATGAATAAGTGGATTGTGATGGAAATTTCCTCCTGGTGTCATCCGGGTGCTCACTTGCAAACACCGAGATGGGCCTTTACTAACACTCTTGTTCCTTGATACTGGCTGATGTAACAATTCACAGCTGCACTCCAATAGTGATAGTAACACTTAAACGAAATCGTTCTACATAATTTCATGATATATGAAGAGATTAAAATAATTGAATTGCTTTAATACATCCTGTTAGCGTTTGAGATATCTTGATTCACATTTTCTTTTTAGGCCATATGAGGGCAGCTTCTGACCTGAAATTCAGCTGTTCATGAAACTGGGGATAGGACAGAGTAAGTCAAGCTGCTGAGAGGCAGAAGGTGGAAGAGAGATCAGAAATTGGTGTGGAATTGAGGGAAAACAAACAGATAATTTCCTAATTTCTTTATGAATATGTGGATTTGAATTAAGAGAATTTTTACATGGAAAACTTTAATTTTATACTTAACAATAACAAAACCCTAAAAAGCCATTTTAATAAAAACACTTGCTTTACTTCTTAATTTCTATAAAATAAAATTTCAAGAAAAAGAAATATAATCATTCCTACATATTTTCTGAGGTGAAGGGACAATTTCAGGTTATATGGTGTATCACAAACCTAACAATGTTTAGAGTTAGGACAATATGTGTTCTTCATTAAAAAAGGGTGTCCACAGTGGCAGTCTCTTTTCCTTTTATTACATAGATATGTTACACCTGACTATTTGCTAGTACAATAATTTAGATTTACAATCAACTCACTATACTGATATTAAGATGCAGTTAATACATGACTGAAGGAGACTGAGCACAGAAGGAAACTGAGAAACCAGTAAGTTGTAAGTCTTGCCTAATTTGGGGTAAATAAAGAAATATGATATGTCTGTGAGTATTACTTTGCTTAAGAATGTTTAATTACTACGGTTATTTGCTGATAGGATCATGTTCCTTTTATAACACCATCAAGTCACTGAGTTGAGTTTGCCATTTCTTTTGACCAAATTTTGAAGGCTAGGAAGTACTCTCAATTGGAGTATATAGAATTAATAACTCTATGAAATCATTATGTACAAATGCATCTCATTGTCTTTTTATGACATTTCTAAATCTACTACTGACATGGCAAAAAGCAAAACTATTTTCAAATGCAGCCTTTGTATGGTAGAAATAGATGAGGCACACAATTTTTTTTCAAATGAATATATTTTTAACATAGAAATCACTACTTTGACTAAGGAAAGTTTGTGGAGAAAGAAAGGAACTCATATGAATTCAATTTACATGAAGAAAATTTGACCCCAGCTTTGCTTTAAGGATTAGTCAGCTTTTGGGCTGTGGTAGGTGACTTCTCAGAAGGCTTCCTGTTTGCACTCTGCTCTGCCCTCTTAGTAACTGAGCAGGATGGAGGTGCCCTCGCCTTCCTGTGGTCCTGGTCCTGGGACAATGGCTTCTTTTTTATGAGATCCTGAAACATTTAATGTTTTACGGCCACTGCAGCACATTTTTTTTTCTTTTAAATAAAACTAGACTTCAGAAATATTGGGTAACATGGGCTGATATGCAGCAAATAGAGTAATTCTCTCTAAGTCTGTGATACAGCAGCTCACCTTAGCAGTCTTCATTCTCCTCATAATGGGAGTCGCTTAGGACTTAAAGCCACAGAAAATGTGAAATACCTATGGGACATATTCTAGGACTTTACATTAAATTTGAGGATTTTACATGTGATAAAGTATGTCAGTGTTGCTTACAGGGAATTCCAGTGATACCTCAGCTTTCTTGGACTTATTATAAATCCTTTGTTGGAATTATTGTGGCTGGTTCAATAATTCAGATTAGTCCTCATGTTTATTAATGCACTACATCTGTGCAAACAACATGTCAAGCAGAGAGTTTATTGTAATTGCCTGAGCAAACAGAACCTGAAAGAAGCAATTTCCAGTTACAATGTGCTATGACAAGTAATGAGGTAATTGGCATTCTGTCTTGATTACTCCCACCTTCTTTTTCATCAGGTCTGTATTGTGTGTGATAGATAGTTTTATAAGAAATGAAGGTGTTTGATAATATGGTTCACTGCTGCTTAAGGTTAGTGATTAAAGACAATCATCATTTTCTCTCAAAGATCTTATTAGCTTCAATATTATTTATTCATACGTGTGAGGATGTCCCCAGGACCCGTCTCCTCGGTGCACTGCATACTATTAAAATCTAAACGCAACTGCCAGCGAGTGAGTGCGGAGCATCTTAGGTTCTAAGCCCAACTTCTCATGAATGCAGTCTCTGCAAGGAGCCCTGTGTGCTGAAATAAGGGCTTCAGCCTGCATCTGCACCCAATGATCACCTGCTGCAGAACAACAGGAGCAGGGTGACATTAAGAGCAAGATGGTAATTTGGTGCTGAATCCTCATTTCCAGAGTTTTATAACTTCCTGTAAAAATTGCTCTTTGCTTCAGCCTGTAGTGAGAAAAGAGATGGGGTGCATTACATTTCTAGATGTAACATTAATAGTCTTAGATTTAAACAAACAAAAATGGAAAATGAGCAGAAGTTATTTTTAGGAAGAAGAAATAAAAGTCCCATATTTGTTCCAAAAGAATCTTTTCTGTATAGAAATTTTGGTTTTGGCACTTTTAGTTTATAGAAGCAAACACACTAAGGTTGCTGATATGAGATGGAAGGAAGTGGGAGAATGAGCAAATATATAGAAAAATTAGCCAAAAATCCACAAATAACAACTCCTAAACACAGACAACAGTTGGTGATTGCCAGAGGGAAAGGGGTAGGGGAATGTAGGAAAGGGTAAAGGGGAGGGGGGGTTGACATGGTGATAGAAGGAGCTTTGACATTGGGTGATGAACACACAACACAGACGACATACAGACGACACATTATAAAATTGCATATCTGACATCTACATTGTTTTATTAGCCAGCATCACCCCAGCAGATTCATTTAAAAATTAGTAGGGTTTCTGTAGGTTGCTTTCTTACAAGGGCTCAGACGAGCATCCAGTTTCTCAGAAGCAGATAAAATATACCACAGCAGGTAGAATACACAGAAAATCTTCAGAAACATTAACAAGATTATCCTGGTCTTCTGGTTGAAGGAGAAACCCCAGACCGATAACTGGCACACAAGTGTATCACAAGAACAACTTTGTAAAATGAATGAGGGTCTGCATGAAATCTGTATTAAAATACCCCCATAGCCAGTAACTTACAACAATCCACATCTCCTTGCATGAGGGGCCCATTCAGCCACTAGTAATAGAGAACCCTGTAATTAATTCATTTGCAGACTTCAATACAAACTTCAGTGCTTCAGTCTTCTGCTTGTATTTTTATTTGTCCCAGAATATGAGTAACTGCACAAAAAGACAGCAGGAATCACTTAAGCCTCAGTAGGCAGGCAGACTGATGGCAGTGGAGCAGAGGAGCCTGCAGGTCCTGGACAAGCTGTGCAAAGGACAGGTGTGCTTACTGAGGGAGACAAGGCCTGGACACAGCATCTTTAACTGTCCATTTTAACCATCTTTTCAGCTCCCTTGGGTCTATTCTCTCTTTCTTTTATGGATAATTATTAAAGACTAAAGGCCCAGTGCACCCTCTCCAATATGGTACCACTCAAGGGATGTCCAACTTCCCGTTTAGGCCTGATCTAGGTAGAATCAGGCCTAAATGGCAGTTGGACATCCCTCTCACAATCCAGGATTGCTGGCTCCCAACTGCTCACCTGTCTGCCTTCCTGATTGCCCCTAACTACTTCTGCCTGCCAGCCTGATCATCCCCTAACAAATCCCCTTCCAGCTTGATCGATGCCTAACAGCTCTCCTGCCAGCCTGTTTGCCCCTAACTGCCTTTCCCTGCAGGCCCAGTCAACCCCAACTTCCCTCCTCTGCTGACCTGGTCATCCCTAACTGCCCTCCTCTGCAGGCTTGATTGCCCCCAACTGCCCTCCCTTGCAGGACTGGTCCCTCCCAACTGCCTTCCCTTGCTGGCCTAATCACCCACAACTGCCCTTTCTTGCAGGTCCACTTGTGGTGGTCATCTTGTGTCCACATGGGGGCAGGATCTTTGACCACATGGAGGCAGCCATCTTGTGTGTTAGAATGATGGTCATTTTACTAGATAGGACAGAGGCCTGATGTATGAGTGGGGGCCAGCTGGTTTGCCCTGAAGGGTGTCCTGGATCAGGGTGGGGGTTTTCTTGGGGTGTGGGGTGGCAGGGTGAGGGGCCTGTGGTGGTTTGCAGGCCGACCATGCCCCCCAATGACCCAAGTGGAGCCCCTGGTATCTGGGATTTATTTATATTCTACAATTGAAACTTTGTAGCCTGGAGTGGAACCAAGCCCCCTGCTCATTCCGTGGCCACAGACATTTCTCTTGGGATTTATTTAACTTCTATAATTGAAACTTTGTAGACTTAAGCTGAGGCCAAGGCAGGCCAGGGCTATAAAAAGCTTGGCTTCCTCCAATCCTGGGGGAAACTCTAGCCTCCTATTCTCTCCAGCTCCATGGCTGGCACCATTTTTGTTGGAATTTATTTATCTTCTATAATTGAAACTTTGTAGCATTGAGTAGAGGCCTGGGGCAGCCAGGGTGTGCAGAAAGCTTGGCGTCCTCCATTACTGGGGAAACCCAAGCCTCCCTCCTGCTCCTTCGGTGGCCCCAGCCAATTTGGTTGGGGTTAATTTGCATACTTGCTTCTGATTGGCTGGTGGGTGTGGCTGGAGGGTGTGGCTTGTGTTGTATGGTATGTATGGACAATTTGCATCCCCCCCTCTCTCTTTTTTTAAAATAGGATGTGTGTGCCAGCCTTATTCGGCTTGGCTCAGTGGATAGATCATCGGCATGAGGACTCAAGGGTCCCAGGTTCAATTCTGATTTGGTCAAGGGCGTGTACCTTGGTTGATGGCACATCCCCAGTAGGGAGTGTGCAGGAGGCAGCTAATCAATGTTTTTCTCTCATCGATGTTTCTAATTTTCTATCCTTCTCCCTTTCTCTCTGTAAAAAATCAATAAAATATATATTTTTAAAAATGTATGTGCTAAACCCAGGGACTGGCAACAGTAGATACTTAATAAATAATTGTTTAAAGAATGACTAGATGGATGGATAAATAGATAAGCCTCTTTTAGGTCTTTGTACCTAGGTATCTCACTGTAGTTACGACACCCAGTGAGAGAAGTCCAGAGCTGTGGCTAAAGGTACCAGCTATCACCTGTCCAAATGTCCTGTGCTTTCTTCTCAGTGTCCCACTCACTCTAAGTGTAGGATATCAAGAACGAATCTGGATATTGCAAACCTTAAGGAATCTTTCCATCAGTATAGTGGGGGTGGGGGCTGAAGAACTACCCCTCTTCCCCAAGAAGACATGGCATGAGCATTCCCAGGCTAGAAATAGAAAAGCACAGGAAGCATTTCAGGAGACACGGAGACATCACAGAACTAAGGTTAACTTGGGCTCTGTTTTTCCAAATCTTTGAGAACATGCTATGCATGGGTGGCAGGGCCACTGGAAAGTTTAGAAAACTTTGTAAATGTTGGAAGATTTAATTAGAATTAGTAATGGCTTCTATTAAATCATTTACTAAGATGTAATTATTATTTAGCCATATTTTGTGCTTACCCCTAAGTGCATTCCAGGAGAAATGGAATGAAAAGAGGAGGAGTAAAGGTGAATAAGTTAATTAATCAATCAATTAAGAAGCTGGGAAAAACAGGAATGCAGTGTGCAAAAGGTGTGGTCATTTACACAGAGTGATTCCTGGCCAAGAGCAGCAGCTAGCACTGTGCATTTAAAGATGTTCACACCTGGAAAAATGTTAACTCTTGCAAAGTCCTCAGAAAATTGAGGTTAATGAGGTCACAAATGGAAAAGGGCTTTATCCATCCCCAGGTCTCATGCGTTATGTAAAATTTTGCATTTCCACTTAGGAAACCTGAGGAATAGCTGGTCTCTATGTAAAGAGATTGGGAGCTGGAGAAACCACAGGAGTGTTTTCAGTGGCCCTGTGGCACCAGCCTCCCTGAGGAACTGGGGGATAGTGCTGGGTGTAGAAGTGAGCCTGCTGGCCCTTTGCTGGAAGCGCCTGGGATGAAGTTAAAGCCCCAGCACAGCAGGGCCCCAGTGCAGGGAGCTTGAAGGCAGAGATCTGATGATCTTCAAAGAAAGGAAGTGAGTAAGAGGCCAGGGGCACAAAGAAAAGTGACCTTGCCTCGAAGCAGCTCCATAGCAAAAATGGACACAGACTCAACCTCCCAACTCATGAGGCTGGCCCTGATCAGAGCAAGCATACAGCCTCAAGAATGGGCTGCTGTTCCGGCCCAGTGGGCTACTAGGCACCACCCTGGCCTGAAAGACAGGCTGCCATTGATCTGGAGCAGCCTGCTGTGCCATGGAGCAAGGCAGAGTTGCCCAGCATGTACATTACATTCTGCAAAAATAAGTTTCCCATGCACAAGCATGAAAGATGTTCTATAGAATAAGAATACATTTTGTTAGTTCAAAATTCCAAGTACTCGGTTCAACTAAAAGAATCAGTGAAAACATTAGTACTAGCTAATGCATGCAATAATTAGAATCATAAGTGAAATTGTGAACTAAAATTGTATTTAAACCTTGATATTCTTCTTTCATTGAAGCTATCAGTTGCCAGGGACTAAGTAAAAAGTAGTTTAAAACTTATTTTAATGGCATATTAACATCCATTAAATATTTTGAATGCCTAAAGCCTACCATCAAGCATTTTCTTTAAAAATTATGAGCTTTAGCCTTGGCCAGTTTGGCTCAGTAGATAGAGCATTAGTTTGAGGATTGCAGGGTTGTGGTCTCTATACTGGTCAAAGGCATGTACATAGGTTGCAGGCTCCATCCTTGGCCCTGGTCAGGATGCATGTGGGAAGCAACCAATCAATGTGTGTCTCTTACATTGATGTTTCTCTCTCTCGGTCTTTCCCACTCCCTTCCACTTGCTTAAAAAAATTAATGGGAAAATATCCTTGGTGAGAATTAACAAAAAATAAAAATAAATAAAAATTATGAGTTTTAGTCATAAAAATATAGACTAAACTTACTAAGACTTCTGTTCTAAAACACATTGCACCATGTAAGTGGTGCTGTGGAAAGGACCCGTAGTGATGACCAGTTGTGATTGAAAGTCTACAGCCAAGGAATGTATTGCTTACTCTAAGGGCTGTTTTATTCCTGCCTATGTTTCACTCATTCTTTTATTCACTCAACAATAAAAGGACATTTGCTATGCAAAAATAAGATGAATTCTCATCTACTCTCACAATCATTTTTGTATGTTTATTTAGCCCACAAGTCCTACAGAATGTTTTGTTCATGTATTTCATACCCACTAACTTAGGAGGTCATCATGTCTTTTGTACAATTGCACAGCCTCCTAAGTAAGGCCTCACTCTCATAATAGAAGAAAGGAATGGTACTGAGATACAGCATGGCCTACGGGACTTCACACAGTTCAATGTGTCTGAAGAGGCAGGCCAGGGGGCAAGTAGGCACAGCAATGTCTGCAGAGGTAACAGAGGGCTACATTATCAAGTATGCTGTTGGCTGAGTGAAGGAGTTGATATTCTATTTTAGACAGAATAAGAAAGAACAGCAGGTTTACAGAAACGAGTGTAAGTATATGACCTTCATTTAGAGAGTTCACCTGGTGGATCTCTGATTTGGGGAAGATCTGTTTAATTTACAAAGTGCCATACAAGCTCAACCTATGATTAGTGTTGTCTCACTTCTTCAATTGTCTACTCCCCAAAACAGGCATAATTCCCTTTTATTATTTTATTTTTCATTGTTCTATTTGGGTGATCCTAGTACCAGTTATGATGCAGAGCATATGTTAGGTGGGCAAAATAATAAAGATCCTTACCTCACATAAATACCAATTAAATATGACTTTGAAATTAATTGTAGCACAGCCAGGCATCAACCTATGAACCTATGAACCAGGATGTCACTGTTTGATTCTAGGATAGGGTATATGCCCAGGTTACAAGCTCAATCCTCAGTGTAGGGCATGCAAGATGCAGCCAATCACTGAGTGTCTCTCATCATTGATGTTTCTATCTCTCTTGTCTCCTCTCCCTTCCTCTCTGAAATAAATAAAACTATATTAAACAAAAATAAAAATAAATGTAGAATGGAAAGCACTACAACTTCTGGAAGGGAAGCATAGAATATATTTAAGCACATGTTGAGAAAGGTCTCATCTAAGGCACAAGAAGTACTAACTTAGGACTCATAATGACATTAAAATCAAGAACCATTTCCCATCATGTTCATCAAAACACCACCATAAAGAAAGTGAAAAGAAAAGGTACCAATCAAGAGTAGATTTAGAAATAGAGGCAGTAAAGCATCAAACAGACTATCAAATTACAGCAGGAAGATTAAGGAGAGGTGGGGTAGATAAGAGATCAACCAAAGTACTTGTGTGCATGCAGATAAGCATAACCAATGAACATAAGACACTGAGGGGTTGGGGTATACCTGGGAGTGGAGGGGGGCAATGGGAAGATATGTATACATGTAACACATTAAAAAAATCTCTCAAAGTGTTTCATAGGAATGAATACTAGGTAAATAATTACAGAACTTTGGAAAGATCTCTTTGTAAAGATAGTCATCACAGCACTGTTTGTTATTACAAAATAATTGGAAATCCACATTATAGCAATAGAGGTTGGATTAAGTGAATAAGGTTTATGCATACAATGCTGTACTGTGCTACCATTAAAACAGAAAAAAGGATGATTTTAGTCTTTGTCATGTAAAAGGTTATATTCCATAATGTGTGGAGAAAATAAAAAGCAGATCACAGAACAATAATGATTCTTAGGATGTGGAATATACATGCCATATATGCTCAAAATCTCTGGAGGAATAAACATAAAGTTCTTAAAAGAAAAAAAGAGAGTATATTTTAGCCATATACATACCAACTAATATCCACAACATCTGAAGAACTCATGAATCCACATTAAAAGTCCACAATAAAATGGGAAAAGAAAAAAGAGTGGACATTTCCCAGAAGAAGTACAAAGAATCAGTAAGAGGTGCCCTGTCATCAGATCCCCTTAATAATCAGGTGATTTCACTCAAAAGATGCTTTTACAACCACCAGCTTGTCAAGGGAAAAGCTATTAAAAGTCTGACAATGCCAAATGTTGGCAAGAATATGAAAAAAAAAACAGGAATTTTAAATGCTGACAGCAGTAGTGAAAATTGTCATAAACTGTAGAAAAAAAACAGCATTATCAAGTTAATTCCCAAACGTGCATCAACTAACAGGTAAGAAAATGTTTACAACATTGTGTACAAGATCAAAAATAACTCACTCATACACTGAGTCAATAAATGCATAGAATATTCTGTAATTATTTGATGAAGTACACTATAGCAAAGGGAAGGAGTAAATGAGCCAAAGGCACCACTGAGATCCTAGATGTAGGTCACATCAGTCCATAAGGTAATAATTTCATGTGTGTCATTTTTTATGAATTTTAGAAAGAAAACAAATAATACATTATTGAGGGATATCTCTAGGTGTGATAAATTAATATATGAAGATAACTTTCTTATTATTGTTTTAAATTTAAGATAATGTTTACCTCCAGGGAGAGGCAAGATTTTGGAATTTGGTAGAGGAAGGCTAACGGGATATCAATGATTATGAGGAAGATTCTATTTCTAAAGTTGAGTGTGTGTTTCAAAGATGTCTGTTTTATTATTAGATTTCTACATTTTGTATATGCACCTAGGTTGTTTTACATGTATTGAATACTTACCAGTAAAACATAAATGATTGACAATGTAAAAAAAAAAAAGTTAATGAACAAGAGATGTTTAGTACTAATATCTAATAAAGAAAGTAAAAAATATACAAATATTATCACAATTCAATGTGTGATATGGAAAGGCATATATTATGTTTTAATACAAGAGCAAAATCTCCAAAATTATCTCAGTCTCCATCTCCTCCCCACTGTCTGATTTGGGATGTCCTTATTTTACTGAGGACCCTGCTGTAGCTTCCTCCTTCCACACTTCTTGCCTCCTGTTCTAAAAGCATCTGCATCACACTGGGACCAAGCTCATCTCTGTAAGGTGCAAACTTGACCATCAGTTCTCTGTAAATGCCTTCAAACACCAAAAGGCCCTCAAAAGGAATGTTGAGCTGTTATATGACATCTTGATTTCCCCAGGATCCACTTCTGGCCATCCATTTCAGCCTTGTTCCTGTCCAACCTTTCTACTCTCCCTGACATCTAACTCCAGTTACCATAGTAACATTAGTGATCACATTCAGGGCTTCCAATGCCCAGGTGCCCTTGCAAGCCCTGTACATATGTTAGCACATTTAATTCTCACAGCAATCTTAGGAGGTAAGAACAATCCTTATATTTATTTTACATTATAAAACAAGCTCAGAGGAGTCACTTGTTCAAGATGTAAATGACAGGGCTTGGATTTTCCCACTTGGAATGGCTGGTGCTTTATCAGAGACGCTTGCCTGATTCCTCCTTGTTCATCCAGACCCACATTAATTGGAGATTTTCGTGATCCCATACCCAAGTACACCCACTCCTAAGATTAGAGTTGTAATCTGCAGCAAGGATGTACGGGGAATGCTATTAGTAAACACTGCCCTAATATTTCACTTTTATCATCATTACAGCATTGTTTCTAGTACACTATTACACTCAGTACATATTGATTAAATTTGTGACTAAATAGTGACTCAAATGCAAATTTTAAAGAGTTTTCTTAATCTCTTCACAAATGCTTATTTTTCTATATTTCCTTTGACTAATCAATTATAATACTATTATTACTAAACAATGAGAACAAAACAATAAAAGCCAAACAAACTAGTAATATTTGAAACTGTTTATGATTCACCATATTTATATCAAATTATGAGTTGTTATAATTACAATAAATAAAATAAGCTTAAAATAATAAAATGAGTGATTAAGTGTTCTCTTAAATAAATTTTGATGGGGACTGTATTTGCAGGTAAGTATACTTAGTTCTCAATAGCTTAATTCATTAATTATACCCAAGATTACAACACACACACACACACACACACACACACATATATATATATATGTATATGTATGTATATGTATATGTATATATATTGAGCAAGCTAATACACTCAAGTTCTTATCCCCTTCGTTGGAGAGTTGGCTGATGCTGCCCATACAAGGTGCCACCAGACACAGATCTGAGAAAACATAGGAGCTACTCAACACTAACAAAAAGTGAAGTGGTAATGGCCATAAACAGAGAGACAGAAACCTGCAGTGTCATTAGCATAGCTTCAGGTCTCATTCATTTGCTATTAGTTTTCTATAATTTTAAGAAGAACTATCATTTCAATGCATTGATTTTAATGCTCCCTGAACCAAAGGATTATCAGTATTTTCAAGATCCCAGACCATTGCACCAATTCTGGAGCTCATAGTAAGCTATGTGTCAACTGCAAAGGGTCTTTTTCTGGAGGGACCTCAAAACTTACCAGGAGATTGTGAAATCCCCTCATTCTCCTAATGTAACCTGTTTGGTGATTCCAGGATTAAACGGTGGCCTATAAGGATTTTCTTCAGGAAACTGTGTAGGTTGTCACAAGCTCTTTGTAAAATCACTGAAAAGAAGATTAGAAAACAACCTTATTCTTGTATTTATCACCTGATGACAATGAGGCAGTAACTATTTTTCTTTCCCTCCCTCCCCTCTTCTCATCTCCTTCTCCTTCTTTACTTCTTTCTTCCTTTTTGTCAATAAATTTAACTGATTAGTTCTCTTAGGTCATGTTCACATTTTCTGATGTGATGGGATATTAAGCAATGGGAGAAAAATTAAATGGAGGAAGGAAGAAGGGATATTGGCAAATACATAGTATTTCATAGGAGATCTCTAAGATGCACCATAGTTTTAAGTAAGTTGCAAAATTAGAAGCATAGCTATTCATTTAAAAGTCCTAGTGGGTACTTTTAAATGAATAGCTATGAATAAAAGGATAGATACAGAGGCAGTAAAGCATCAAACAGATTGTCAAATTATAGCAGGAAGATTAAGGAGAGATGGGGTAGATAAGAGATCAACCAAAGTACTTGTATGCATGCATATAAGCATAACCAATGAACATAGACACTGGAGGGTTGGGGTATGCCTGGAAGGAAGGGGGTGCAATGGGGAGATCTGTATACATGTAACACAACAAAAAATAAATAAAAAATAAAAAAAAATAAACATGCATTACCCCTCCCCCCCAATAAATAAATAAAAAATAAAAGTACCCACTGGAAGAAGAAGAGCAGCTGGGAGAGGTAGGCAAGGAGTTACGGGACCTTCATCTGTGCTCACATGTGCACTGACAGCTGGGTCAGTGGGAGATCAAGAGACCACATGGCTGCAGAAAGAGACTGAGAAACTACATCAACATGACCTACAGACCTTTGTGCCCCATTTGAAGAAACTCATTTGCAAATATCTCAATAGCTCCATGCCTTCCTAAAGTGTTAAAATGCTCCATCCAGGATAGAGAGGTCAAGGAGGGAATACAGGTGGAAAGCATGTGCCAAGAGCTTTTGATCATTTCTGATAAAGAAAGAAAAATCACTGTGACTATTAAAAACACATATTAAAATTATATCAAAATATGAAATACCACTTTTCTCTAAAACTGTAGGACATCGTAATGAATTTAAATAATTTTTAAATTTAAATATATTTCCTGTTTAAGTTTCTGAAATGTATATAAGTCCTTTGGTAATTTTTATTCTTACTTTAACATTTCTAGACATATGACTGCATTAAAATTAAAATAACATCAACAAAAAAGCTTTATTATGCACCTACCAGGTGCTTGGCACTTTGCTGAAGCAGAATTTATACCTATGTATAGGGTAATATTGCATATATTATATTTTTAAAGTCCAAAGATAACTGCTGCCTCCCTATGTTGTCAATAATGGAAGTTCATGACATTTGATTTGAGTCTTTGTGAGAGGCAATGTTATTCTGATTTAATAGCTTCCATCTGCTCTTCTCATTTTCGTTGCTCCTTTTACAGTTTCCAAATTCCACCCTGTACCCTCCAGGGAAATCTTCTCAAGCATTGATTCCATTCATATATGAATTGGAGGAGGGGTATGCTCTGCAGCCTTATGGTTTTGTTTATTGATCTTGATTGTTAGGCAACTTGTTGACATTCACACATTTGCTTTTCTATTTCTTATCCTTTGTGTGTGTGTGTGTTAGTAAATGTTTGGTAATTGCAAAACTTAATTCCTGAACAAAACATAGTGTTGAGTCATTTCTTTTACAAAGTCATCCATAAATATAGAGACTTCTTCAATTTTGTTAATCTATAACATCAATATCTGTGTATTACTATTACTATAAAGCAAGGAAATATGTTTGCATTTACATATTTGAAATGAAATATAGATGCAAAGTTTTATTTGAAATTATTATAATGTATTGGAACACTAGCTTAATATTAGCCACATATTAACAGATATGACACATTTGGAAAGTCCTGCAGGACCATTGGCCACATGTAGCATTATTTTCAACTTTTCATTTTAAAATATTAAATATTAACTGAACAAAATAAGTATAATTTTAGGTTGACATATGTCATCAGATTTCAAGCAAAAATCAAGTATTATATGTACAATATTTTCTATTATAGCAAAGACTATAAATGTGTTCATCCTCATATAGTTAAGAGTAAAGTAAAATAAGTAGTATTTTACAAACACCTATCCTGTTCATGATAGCCACTTAACCACATGTGCTTTACTGTTATATTTTGAGAAGCCATTTTTTACTATGTTTTAACACTATACTACTTTTATTTCATTATAAAAGTTTCAGATAAAGACACATAGATACATTTCAAATTAATACTGAAAACTGCCAGTAATCTATGCCTGTAGTAAAACATTCCTTATACTGATTAGCCACAGAGTGTGTTAATCCTTCTACACACATTTTTTGGAGGAATTTAATTTCTAAAGGAAATACAAAACATATTAAAATGAAGGAAATTGATTGGGACTGGGGGTTGGGAGCTACCTTTGGGAGAACTTCCAGTGAAGAGTAAAAAGATCTGGATGTTCAAGATCCCTCTGGACTCCCAAGGAAAACCAAGACTCCCTGTGCATCTTGTAACCCTGGGCTGGCCTGTAGGGCTTCCCGAGCTTTCTACACTGTGATAATAAATAGTTGCGTAAGCAAGTCAATTTATCAGTGTCACCTGCTTTATCTAAACACTGCCTTTCAGTTGAGAATTTCTAAATTGAAAATCAAATGAATGCTTTCTCCTTAACTTTGCCATGGGTTCTACTTTTCATTTTATGTGCTTCTTCTCTAGATATTTAGATAATTAAAATCAGTTTACTATCAAAACATCTGGGTCATTTCTAATTCCATCTGCTCTATGCTATTCGTTAGGTGTACTCTCATCACACCTGGTGTTTGTTTACTTACTCTATTAACTAAACTTTAGCTTATTTTGTACATACTTTTATCCTTGTCATCCACTCTTTGGTGACAGAGATGTCGTTGTATTCTCTATAACATAAGTCACAAGCTTGATACAATTTGATACATAATGGGTTTAAATACTTTTTTATCAGAATCAAGCTCTGAAATTAACTTTTTATTTTTACTTTTATAAATTTATTAGTTCATTGTAATGAAGACCTATAGTGCTCACACTCACCACTATAGAGGATGCTGGAAATATAAATATATACAACATTAAATCCAGAGAATCTAAAAAGGGCTCTTTTATGGTAATGCTGTCTGAAATGTCATTATCTTGAGACAATTAATATATTACCTATAAAAATCTATAACAATAAAAGCATAATATGCTAATTAGACCAGACAGCCTTCCAGACAACCTTCCAGAAGAAGACACGGATGCAAGGGAAGCCCAGGTCCTAGGTGCCTGCCTTCAGCAGGAAGGAAGCCTGGGTCCTGGGGGCCAGTGGGAAGGCAGTGCAGATAGCCAGGGGAAGGAAGGCCTACTCTTGCACAAATGCATTGGGCATCTAGTTTTAAAATAAAAGCTATAGCATATTCCAGCCGAGGTGATGCTCTTTACAAAGACAGAAATATAGATAACTAGATACCCAAAATCAACTCCACTCACCAATAGTTTCTAGAGCTGATTAATTACCATGGATCCTCTAATAACCAATTATTTCTCATATTTTCTAATTTTAAAAAAATCAAATGAAAGTGTCTCTAAATAATTTAATTTTTGAAGCAAACTTTTTCATCATTACCTCTAGCATCATATTGAATAACTCTATTTTTTTTTCTTTTGTTCGTTTTATTATTCATTGCTTTGGTAAATTTTAACTAGTTTCTCTACCTTACAGCAATATTTTTTCCCTCTAGTATAGTTGTTTTAGATGTGCTTCTTTGAGCTAATTAATTTTTTTTCTTTGGTGTTCTGAGACCCATTGTTTAGTCATCTATTAAAATATGAAATCCACTCTATCCAGGAACAGCCAAGCAAATGTTTACATATATTTTTCTTTCAAAGCTAACCTAGAGTACGACCTTGCTTATTGAAACAACTTTTATATCAAAAATTCATAATAATTGCTGTCTGATTTGACTACACTTTTCAAAGTTGCTTCAGTCTTCCAGTCTACTCATATTTTATTTTTATTTATTTATTTTAAATATATTTTATTGATTTTTTTTATAGAGAGGAAGGGAGATGGATAGAAAGCCAGAAACATCGATGAGAGAGAGACATCGATCAGCCGCCTCCTGCACGCCCCACACTGGAGATGTGCCCACAACCAAGGTACATGCCCTTGATCGGAATCGAACCTGGGACCTTTCAGTCCGCAGGCTGACGCTCTGTCCACTGAGACAAACTGGTTTCGGCTACTCACATTTTATATACTAGATTTGCTTTTTCTGAATTGACATATAATTTTATTTCTTTAAATATATCTTTGAATTTTTTAGATATATCCACTACATTTTTATTCCTTGTTCATGCTCATATTAGTAACACCATTAAAACTTAAAATTCTAGTACACAATATTTTATAATTATTCTTATGACTTTTTTCAAGTATGTAATGTACTTTATTTAAATAGTAACTACTTTTCTTTCTACTAGAAGATGTATTCTTAGTTGTAACATTATAATACTTTTTAATATAGTGTTTTATGCTAATTCATATTACTGAGTCAAGTTTCTCAGCAAGACAATTAGGATAAAATTTCCACAATAACATATTTGTCTGCATTTAAAAAAATAGGTATTTATTTATTTCATAGTTAATTGTAGGATTTATTAAAAATAATTGCCATTCTTGAAGGCTGGTACACTGTGTATTTTATTTGTATGCTATGTTTAAAATCAAATTTTTATTTTATGTTATACTTAAATCAAATTCAGGTGTTTTGTTTAATTTTATACAAACCAACACTGCTTGATATTTCTCTATTTAATTATTTTAGTTTCCTGAGCTCTAACATTCTGTTTTTTGAATAAATTTTTGAATAATAATTTGTTGGAAATTTTTGCTTTGTTTTATTCTTTTTTCTTCTTCTGAAAGATAGATGTGCCTTAGAGACTTAAACAATGAAACTTACTAAAGGTAGCAAAGGACTCGCACCCAGAGCTACCTTCATATTTAAATTCCAAACTCATAAAATTCTGGCTTTTTTTCGTAATTGTATACTCATAAATACTTATTCTCTATATGTATATTTTTAAATTTGCACTAACAAAGATTGGTGAGATCAAAATATTTCCACCTGGTATTATCATTACAAATTTAAATTCCTTCATAAAAAGCTTCAAAAAGAAAATAAAAATTAATTGTGGATTTCCCAAAGCATTATCAAATCCATATAATCAAATCATAATAATATTGACTGTTATAACATCAGTACGGTATGCTGAGGGTGATATTACACTTAGTAAATAGTCCAACCTAAGATTCTTCTGATTAAAATAAAATAATGTAAACAGGTATAAATACAAATAAATAGGCAATAACCTGATATGTTATATAAATAACATTATAATACTTATAATGTATACTTGGCTGTTCCTGGATAGAGTGGATTTCAATATTTTAATAGATGACTCAACAATGGCTCTCAGAACACCAAATATTTACATAGGAATTTTAAAATTTCAGAATATTCTGTAAAAGATTGTGAAAATATTGAGCTAACTTTTTAAAAATATATTTTTATTGATTTCAGAGAGGCAGGGAGAGAGAGTCAAACATCAATGATGAGAGAGAATCATAGACTGGTTGCCTCCTTCACACCACCTATTGGGGATTGAGCCTGCAACCCAGGCATGTGCCCTTGACTGGAATTGAACCCGGACCCTTCAGTTCGCAGGTTGCCACTCTATCTACTGAGCAAAACCAGTGAGGGCTTGAGCTAAATTTTATAGATGAACAACCCACTCAAAAGTATTGTTAAAGTATCAATATTAATATTACAATGCATTGCCACACTTCCAGGTAAAGTATCAGTGTTCATGAAGGCAGGCTTTATGAATACGAAATTACCTTTGTTTTCTTTCCCACCTCCAGTGCTAGTAGTTGTAATCTATCAGCAAGCCCCCACTACCTGACCACTAAACCTTGGCAGTGTTTCAGCTCTGAATTAAAAGAACAATGTTCCCTAAGTGTTCTGTGGTGACAAGGTGGCAAGTGACTTGGCCAGTGAAATGGCAAGTATATGCAAAGATACTGAGAATGTATGCATGTTCTGCTGCACATGACTCTATGGGAGAGGAGCTGAGATTCCCTGGAGTGGACCTTCAGGTGGCAACTGAGAAGATTATCATTTAGGCATTTAGCTCCTAGAATCAGTAGAGACAAGAACATTTTCTGTAACTCTAGTCACAGTTTTCTGGTTGAATTTTCAAAATGTGTCTAGGAGTAGAACCTCACCTTTTACTTGAAATGTGACCTTTTATTTTTCAGTTTTCTTTAAAGAGCATCCAATCGACAATAAATTGGGGGATCTTTATAATCCATGAGCTACCTTGTGCTTTCTCCTTTCCCCACACCCCACCATAAAGCATCTGCATCTGCTATTTTCTGGAATCCTTTTACATATTCCAGTTTTTGTTAGGCTTTTGTACTTCTTAGATGCCACAATTTCCCCTTTCTTTCAGTCACAACCTCAGGCACTTCCTACCAGAGAATGACACCAAACAACATGTCAAGAGCCTTTCAAAATTGCTGCCAGACTTCAGTGACATTCTTAGGGCATATGGAGGACTGATGTGCTGTGAGTATGGCAGAAACTACCTGGTGTTTGCCATGTCAGGAAGCCCAGTCTGAGGAGTGCTCTGGTTCAGATTTGCAACATAAGCAGGGCTTTAACTGTTTCTTTACAAAGCATATAAGTAAGAGTTACCAAAAATGTCTTTTTCAATCAATTGTATTTCCCAGCTCCCAGCCCCTAACCTGTCAATAAAGAAAATATTAAGATAAAACAAAATATAAAATTATTCCTAGATGATCTTGGCTAATAGAATGATTTAGTTCCAATTTAAATATATTTTATGTTATCTTAAATCAAAACAACACCATTGAAAGCTAATTGCTTACTATTCCTTCTCATACGGGGCCAACCTCTTACAGAACATGAAATTCAAGTTGAAAAGAGAAACATATGAGTAAGAAAATTCAGAAATATCCATTCAGAAATATATTTAGTGCAGTGATCGGGTGCTTTTAATTTGTTAATAAATTAATATTTGTTTAGCACATATGTAGATATACATATGCAAATTTATATACATAGATATATGTGTATATGCATATACATATCATTCTCACAGTTTTCTTATTTCCTTGGGAAATTACCTTAGTTGGAACACATATGTAGAATTCCATAACATGAAACAACGGGGACAGCTGTGCTACCTCATGACTTCCAGACAGACATATCTTTGTCCAACTGGCTCTATAGTTCCTAAATAAACTCTAATCTTCATTGCAACAAAAATGAACATAAAGATTGAAACATATAATATCAACAATTAACCCAAGTACCTAGACCTTTTCCTTGCAAGTCAATTATATTATAGATTTAAACCAATAACCTTTCAAAGAGTGCTTTCTATATTCATATGTACTTTTTATTTAGAAAATTACTGTCAGTCTTTTTACTATATTTTTGACACAAAAACCAGATCACTTTAATTTTATATATATATATATATATATATATATATATATATATATATATATATTTCATTGATTTTTTACAGAGAGGAAGGGAGAGGGATAGAAAGTTAGAAACATCAATGAGAGGGAAATATTGATAAGCCACCTCCTGCACACGCCCTACTGGGGACGTGCCCGCAATCAAGATACATGCCCTTGACTGAGATCGAACCGGACCTTTCAGTCCACAGACCCATGCTCTATCCACTGAGCCAAACCGGTTTTGGCAAGGTCACTTTAATAAGCATTGAATCCTCAAGTTCTTAACATTCATAAAATCTTAGTTTAAAAAAAGAAAACACAATATAGAATAATGGGATGTGTTTCATAGAAGTTTCTATGAACTAAATGAGATAATATATGCACCTTAATACCACAATGCCTGTGTTACGTGTTCAGTAAATACATGATCAACGTGCACTATTTTGAATCAATACAAGCTGTTTTAATTTATCTTTATTGTAGAAAGTATTACAGAGGTCTCCTTTTTCCCCCTATTGATCCCTCCTTTCTACTCCCACCTCTTCCCCAGGCCTTGACCACATAAAAATTTATTCCAAATTTTAAAAATTAAATAATGCAAATACAAATGTTCACCAACACCAGGACTAGAAAGATGCTTTCTTGACATGAGGAAAGATAAGTATGCTACACAAATACATTGTATATAGGCAATGGGCAGGAAAGGGAGAGAGAGAGAGAGAGAGAGCACACTCATTAACTTGAGAAAGAAATGATTGATGCACATCATCAAGTCTTACAATTGAAATATAAACATGTAAAAGAGAAGACATGTTTTCATTACTTATAGAAAGTGTCTGCATCCATTTAAACTGCACCAGGAAGATCAACCGATAAAAAACATAGCATCAAATTAACAAAAGAATTCAATAAGAAGATTTACCACTAGAAATAAATAACAGGTCAATAGATTTTCTAAAGTGAATTAAACTATTCAGTGAAAGAAAATCTCATTTGTACCTAGTACTAAAAAGAAGAAATATAAATTATTTATATTAAAAACATACAAATATTTTCTTGTATATAAAATATAGTGACTAAATGGAGAGAAATCTATTAATAAAAGTTAAGGCACAATAACAAAAAGCTATAAATTTGTTCCAAATTAATGCGTCTTTCCACTATTTGATAGAGAGGCAGAGAGAGAAAAAGAGAAAGAGAGCGAGAGAGACAGAAAGAGAGAGAGAGAGAGAGAGAGAGAGAGAGAGAGAGATTAGAGTGGGAAGACCCAGGCTCCCCGCTTCCAACCAATTTCTTATCAGCACCACCTCTTAACCAAGCTGTGTAATCATAACCTGTACACATGGAGGTCATCGGTTTGGGCTGGAAAGAAGGTACAGATTTGAGAATTAACAGTAAATGCATGCACGCTCATCGTATCACTCACCCTTTGTCCACTATGCTACAGGCTCATATGTAAATCCCACAAAGCAAATTTGTTTTTTCTTAACATGATGCAACTGTAAGGATGCTTTCAAAATCTTGCAAAAAAGGGGATGCACATTCCAACACCTTATTCACTTTTAAGGATTCATTCATCTTCAACCAAGTTCATACTTGGACCTGCTGCAATCTGAAAATCAAATATAAAACTAAATACCACCAACATTATTCTTATAATATGGCAGAAGGAGTAGAAAAAGGGAAATGATTGGCTAATATCTTCAAATACAAACAACAATATAAACTTCTGTTTTCATGACTAGTCAGTTTTTATGAGTTCCTTTTCCTGCCACCTTGGTTCCTTTCTTCAGCCAGTGTGCACAGGACCTACAATCTCAAGTAAGTGCATCTTACCAACAACTTTGATGTGATCCAAATTTATATCCCATTTATTTGAGTTTATACCCTAAGATATATTTTATAGATATTTGCTGGATGTCCATCATCATTTGCCATGGTTTGATTATTTTGCACTTGTCTTGCAGGGAATGCTGGTCTCTGAACCTGGTTAGAGATCTGAAGTGAAAAAGGGACAGGAGTGGTAGAATAAGTGCCACTCCTGAAACTAACATAACGTTGTAAGTAAACTATAATTGAAAAATAATTTATTTTAAAAAGAGGCAGTGAACATAAACCTTGAGGAAAATGGGCTTTGTCTTTCAAACTCTTGATTAAGAGGGGTAGTATGAGGCATTGACCTCCAGGAAAGGAAAACCACATGGCTAGAGTAAAGATGCTTCTGCAGACAGCAGCCTCAGGGCAACTTCTGAACTGCTCTAGTTCACCCAGAGGGCCCCCTCCCAGGCCTCCCACTCAGCACCTCCTAAGCTTCACACAGAGGACATGGCCAGGCTTTGCTTTCCACTTGCTTTGGGATTTGATACAAGAATAATTAAGATCTGGGGCTTGATTGTTTCAGCTGGTTTTGTCCTGCATTTAGAAGAATTAAGAATTAATTTTAAGTTGTGACTAAGTTACAGTTTAGGTAAGATCTATTTTACTGAAAAAAAAAAGTCAATTCTCAAAATTTTACATTTAATGTAATAATGACGAATCTTCTAAATATCTTGTTAAATGTTTACGGAATTTCTAATGGAGACCCCTTACTCTAGCTGTTTGCTGTTGATGCCCTCTTGTTAGTTTAGTCTTGCCAGCTGTTTAAATGTTTTTATTAGTGTTTTAAAAGTCTGTTTTTCCTTAAATTGCTTAGAAGATGGTTTCTATTTAACTAATGCCCATGCTAATTTTGTTATTTATTCCTTTTACTTTCTTTAAATTGTTATTTGCATCCTGATTTCTGAAAATAAATCAGAATATTGACTTTCAGTTTTGTTCTTTTCTAAGCTATGCTTTTGAAATGATTCTGTGCATTGTTATGGTATCAGACAAGGGTGGTATAAAATGTTTTCATTATAATAATCACACAACAATTAATTCTGTTTTCATCTTATAACTTATTTGGTCAATGAGTATTACCTAATTTACAAAATTTTGAGAACTTTTTAATAGGGTTTGATATTGCTATCTACTATAATTACTCTGTGGTCAGGAAATATCACATGTACAAAGTGAAGTAAAAATGGGGTTTACAGTTTTGAGTTCGTGAAATACAGAGTTATCCTTATATTAATTATTGTATTATTTTCTATATGAACAACTGTAAACTGACTTTTTGCCAACTATTTGTAGTTTCTGTCTTCTGGCACTGGTCAGTTTTGGGAAATAGTCGATGTGTACTGCCACATACTTTGTCTTTCTTGTGATGTGGTGCTTTGCATGTTATCAGTTAGGTAACTTTTTTAGGTAACACTCATTGTCCTAATGCTTAATAATTTTGTGTCTGTTTTACTTTATGACTGGGAAAGATTAAATTTCCCTCCCTCCCCCCACACACACTCTTAACAAATCATCAATTTTTTTATGTGAATATGGTTTACTTACCTTCACATCTGAATGATAATTTCTTGGATATATATTTTATCTTTTATGAGTTTAGGAAAGTTCTTAACCATTATATCTTCTTAAATCATTTGTCCAATTCCTACCTTCTCTTCTTTTGGAACTGCAATTACCTTCCCACATGTTAAGCTCATGTCTACAGGGGTTTTTTGTTTTGTTTTGTTTTGTTTTGTTTTGTTTTGTTTTCCTTTTGTGATTTTTGTCTGTTTTTCATCTTATCTGTCTTCTAGTTCCTCATCCGGACATTATTAGGATTATTTGAAACTTTATTAAACTGTATTTAATCAGACACTTAAAGCATCTCTTGAGTTGTTGTTTCCAGTGATTGTATATATATATTCACTTTCTATTGTACTAACGCAGCATTTTAAGACAACATACATTTATTAACTCACAGTTTCGTAGGCTGAGAGAGACTCCAGGTGGTTTTGATTGAGTTCTCTGCTTAGGGTCGAATAAGGTCAAAATCAAGGTGTTGGCCACACTAGGCTCTCATCTGGAGGCTCTGGAGAACAATCTGATTCAAAATCCACTCAGGTTGTAGGTGGAATTCTGATTATGGTAGGTGCAAGACAGAGGTTCCCATTTATATTTTAGCTTTCATATGTGGATTTCAGCTCCTAACCTTTTTGCTCATGTAGCTCCTTCCAACCACAGAATCAGGAACAGCAAGATTTAAATCTCTGACTTGTTTACTTTCTTTTTCTTTTGCTTTTCTTTATCTTTTCTTTCTTCCTTCCTTCCTTCCTTTCTTTCTTTCTTTAATGATCAGAGAAATCTGTCTGCTCTTTCTGTAATTAGACTAGTCTCACCTGGATAATTTTCATATCATCTTAAGATCAACTAACTAAGAATATTTACTTATTTTTTTAATTTAGTAACTCTTTATTGTTCAGATTATTACAATTTTTCCTCTTTTATTCCCCCATAGCTCCACTTCACCCAGCTCCCACCCCTCCCTTTGCCCTTAACTCCTCTCCATTATCCTCATCCATAGGTTTATATGATTTTTGTCCGGTCTCTCCCTGCATCCTCTCACCCTTTCCTCCTGAGAATTGTTAGTCTACTCCCTTTCTATGCCCTGATTCTACTATATTCACCAGTTTATTCTGTTCATTAGATTTTTAATTCACTTGTGATTTTTAGATTCACTTGTTGATAGATATGTTTTTGTGGTTCATAATTTTTATCTTTACCTTTTTCTTCTTCTTCCTCTTCTTAAATAGTACCTTTCAGCATTTCATATAACACTGGTTTGGTATTAATGAACTCCTTTAGCTTTTTCTTATCCATAAAACTCTTTATCTGACCTTCAATTCTGAATTATAGCTTTGCTTATTAGAATAATTTTGATTGTAGGTTCTTGTTATTCATTACTTTGAATATTTCTTGCCACTCCCATCTGTCCTGCATAGTTTCTGTTGAGAAATCAGTTGACAATTGTATGGGTGCTCCCTTATAGGTAATTAACTGTTTTTCTCTTGCTGCTTTTAATATTCTCTCTTTGCTTTTTGCTCTTGGTATTTGAATTATGATGTGTCTTGATATGGTCCTCTTTGGATTCCTTTTGTTTGGAGTTCTGTGTACGTCTTGGACTTATGTCTATTTTTTTCTCCAGGTGGGGGAAGTTTTTACTCACTCCAGGGACCCGTATGAGTCTGGGTTCCCAGAGTCTCACCTGAAACTGGGGTTCAGTGTAGTCAAGACTGGATTTCCGTCCAGTGGGGTAGTTTTGTCTTCCTCCCCCTAGAGAAAGCCAGCAGCACAATCAGCAGTCAGTCCTCTCTGCACGCATTTGTGTGCGTACCTCCAGACTTCTGCCTTTCACAGCTCCCCTAAGTTTCCTTGAACTCCTCCCTTTTCATGACAGTCCAGACTCCCCCCATATGATTCTCACCTGGGTTTCAGTGCAGTTGGGAGTGTGTTTTCCTCCAGCCATAGGAAGCCAGCCAGGGACTCTGCTCCCTGCTCCCCCCACCCCTCTGCACCATCCTCTCCATACCTCAGCTTTTTGCAGCTCCTCTGAGTCCTCTTTTTTCTTCTAGTTGTAGAATTTCCACTCAGCCAGCTTTCTTGTGGTTCTGGATGATGTCTGTTCTGTTTTTTAGTTGTAGTTTTGAAATTGTTATGCAGGGCAGCAGTTTAGGTATTCACCTATGCCGCCATCTTGGTTTCTCTCTCAAGAATATTTAATTATATGTGAAAAAAAAAAAAACAATATTGAGCACTTAACATTGTTTTGTTTTGTTTGCCATGTGACCTACATAATCTCAGGGATAATGCAAGAGGCCAATGTCCTGGGCCAGCTAGATCCTGCCTACAGCAGCACTGTCCATTTCATTCTTTCAATACCTGCTGAAATTCTACAAATTTCTATTTTATTTCTTAAATATACTTACTCATTATAGTAATTTAAAGAATGAGACTGTTTGCTCCAAAGTATACACTACAGTGGAACTTCTTGGTTCTTGAACTTAATTTGTTACAGAAGGCAGTTTGAGAAGGGATTTGTTTGAAAACTGAATCATTTTTTTTTTACCATTAGAAATAATATACATTGAAGTAATCCATTCCAGACCCCCCACTGATTCCCTGTTTTAATCTTTTTCAACATCCTGTGATTGTTGTTTTGTGAGCATTTTCATACTGTTGGCAATAACAGCATATTTTTTATTTTTATATTTTTATTCTATTGTAGATGTCTTCAATTCCCCAGTTTTGCCTGCCTCTACCTTTCCTAAACTTCTTAATAGCTTCTTTATGTTTTAAAATAGTGCTAAACATCATTTTTGTCATGCCAGACCCAGTAGCAAGGTCAGACATGTGAACATCTTTATCATACTTTACAGTTATTAATTTTTTAGCTCTATTATTATTCTCAGAACTTTCCTTTTCATTTTGCTGCATCACTAAACTTCTTAGGACCCATGATGTCTCTGACTACTTTAATATGTTTCTGACATATCTATACTAATAAAAGGGTAATGTGCTAATTAAATCAGGAGACCAGACATCTTCCTATCATCTAACTTTCTTCAGGACAAAACCACAGTGGTGGGGGCCAAGGCAGAGGTGGTTAGGGGTGATCAGACCAGCAGGGAAGGGCAGTTGGGAACTATGAGACTGTCAGGGGAAGGCAGTTGAGAGCCATGAGGTCAGCAAGGGAGGGGAATTGGGGGCCATGATACCAGCAGGGGAGGGAAGTTGGGAGCCTTGAGGCTGGCAGGAGAGCAGTAGGCAGCAATCAAGCTGGGAGACAGGCAAGTGATTAGGAGCCAGGAGTCCCGGATTGTGAGGGGGATGTCTGACTGCTGGTCAGACACAGAGATGGGTCCTAAACCAGCAGTTGGACATTCCTTCAGGGGTCCTGGATTGGAGAGAGCGCAGTATGGGCTGAGAGACACCCCCCCCAGACACAGATTTTGTGCACTGGACCTCTAGCTTAATAATAATAAACAGCAACAAAAGCAAAGCAAAACAAAAAATACATGTAAATATTCACAGCACCATTTCCTGAGATGTTAAGCATCTGAGGTTTAGCAAAAAACTGACTCATACTCATGCATCCTCTCCTGCATTGCCTGATCATACAGGTATCAGCATGAAAGTGTTGTTGGGTTGAGAACCAAAGTTTTGTTCAAAAACCAAAACATTTTTTTCTGTGAACAACTTGGTCAATAACTGAATTGTTTGAGATGGGAGATGTTTGAGAACTGAGATTTGACTATATCTTACATATTATTTTCATGTTCCTTTTTTTTCATACCTGGTTATTTTTTTTTTTTGCTGAATGCTTGTCATTTTATATGAAAATTTCAGATTAAGTTTGAGATACTGAATAACTATCTACCTCCAAAGAGGCTTTTTTAATTATTATTTTAGCAGACATGCCAATTAGTAAAACCTTATCTGGGATTGTACTGATGTGACAAAGGGTTTTAATCTTTAAAAGGGCTGCCTTACTTATGATTTATCTAACTGCTTTTAGTATTACAACTTCCAGTCTGTGGTATTTATCAGCCACTTCCACTTGGTGATATCTAAAATTTAACTCTTGTCCTCTTTCTCAGAGACTGCTCAAAGCCCTACTCTACTTTTCCAGTTGCTCTTATTTTCTTACTAAAGGCCCAGTGCACGAATTCATTCATCAGTGGGATCCCTCGACTTGGCCTACACCCTATTTTAGTACAGGACTCCTTGAGGGATGTTGAAGAGCCAGTTTCAGCCCAATCCCTACAAGCCAGGCTGAGGGACACCATCAGTGTAAGAATCTGTGCACTGAGCTTCTAGTATGTATATAAGATTTTTCCTTAATCTCTTCTTACCCTTCGCCTTTCCCCCTTCCCTCTGAGATTCACCAGTCTGTTCCATGTTTCCATACCTGTGCATTGAGCATCTTCCTCCTGGTGGTCAGTGCTATCATAGCTTCCTGTCAAATAGTCCTACAGTCGAAAGGTTGGCTGGTTATATATATATATATATATATATATATACACACACACACACACACATACATACATACATGTATGTACATGTATGTATATATATATATATACATACATATATATATATATACACACACACATATATGTGTGTGTGTGTGTGTGCGTGCTCAGCTATTACAGCTCTCATCCACCGTTTTAGAGTCATTAAATGCATCAAGGCAAAAAGTGGTTCTAAATATTAGATTCAGCTATCTTGTCTTATCTTCTCTCCCTGAATGCAAGTGCTCAATATTGTTTTTTTGTTTTGTTTTATAATTTGTCTTCATTGTTGAAAATATTACAGATGACCCCTTTTATTTGTTTTGATAGTTAGTTGATCTCTCAAACAGTTGGAGATATAAACATATAAATTATTTAGTTAACTTTATTTTAATCAACTTTATTGATGTATAATTTATAAAAAACTATAACATATACATTTTAATTGTGAGGCTCAATGAGATTTGACAAATGAATATAACCAATATGACCATCACTATAAAGTCAAGATATAGAGCATTCCTATCCTCCTCAAAACTGCCCTGGTGACATTCTTAGTTGCTCTCCACTCCCACACAGGTAACCATTGATGGATTTTTCACCAGAATGGGGTTATCTTTCCATATTTTCACACAAATTATTAAAATTGTTATTTTTACAACTAAGTATGTAGTGAACAAGAAAGTAAAATAGTATTTAGTCATATTGAAAAGAGATGACTCAATAACTGCATGGCCTAATTTTGTGCATGCAAACTTTAGAGTTATAGAGAAAAGATTTAGAATAAATGCTAAGACTTTTCTCTTGTCTCTTAACTTCAGTGACATTACCCATGTATTAATAAATCTAGTAGCATTGTAGAAAAAGCATTCAAGGAAATACATTCAGCTCCCATTATTGTCTTCTTCTTAAAGTTTATTTCCTCTCTAATATAGAAATTGAATTGAAATAATAATTCTAAAATATATTTCTATATTAAAAATGTATCTGTCATAGATTATTATCTTATCATCAAGAACAGTTTTTGGAAGAAATTTCATTATTTCACATACCCACCAAACAATAATTGAGAACTAAACTGTAAACTCTACTGAGCAAACATTTTTGTTTATTTTATTCATTTCTATATCCCAAAACCTAGCAAAGATACTGACACATAATAAATGCTTAATGAATATATATTGAATGGAGAATAAGGAAACTAACCTAATACAAATAATATATTAGCTATAAAATTATACAAATTAAAATAAAAATTTGTCATTACTATAGGACCATCATATTTTAAAAATTTGGAGACTACAGATTTCTAGTCTAAAAATTACAGAATTTTTATGAATCTCTGGGAACTTATGTCTTCTTGACCAGATACGTATTATTTCAAACCTAAGATAAAGAGAAAAGAATTGCACATATGATCTTGTATATTTATTTTCTTAGGACTTAAAGTTAAATATATACTTCTAGTATTTGACAAATACTATCAAAATGAATAAATTGAAAAATAATCATATGTGTCCATTAGAACTTGATCTTTGTTCATCTATGTTGAGACTGAAATCAGTCAAATGAACTAGCCTCTGTGCAAAATTTCAGTTGATTCCAGGCTTACAAACAACCTAATAAAATTATTTTATTGAGTTCTGTATTATTGAATTAATAAAATACATTCAGAAGAGATTTTAAAAATCATTTTTATTTCCATACTCATTTTTTTTAACTAAATAAAATTAACTCTTGGCTTTTTTGTTCTTCTATCATTTTCCTGTGTATTTTGTTCAGCTTGATCTATTTCAATAACCTTTCACAGGTTCCTGTCTATCTCAAATGGATGACAATATTTCTTTCTCTTCTGATCAAAACCTGCAAGGACTTCCCATCACAAAACAGAGTCCAAATTTCTCTCCCTTCAAGAAATGATCCCTGATTCCTGATACTTCCATCTGCCCCTTTCATATATTTCAAACACTGGCATCTCTCTCCATGACTATTGCCAACATCTTAGTTCAGCCTACCTCCTGTTACCTGGAGCACAGCAATAGAGACCTCCATAACTCTGTTCTACTCTTTCCTCCTCTACTTGCAAGATCATATACAATTTTGTGCATACTTTATTTATACACATGGACACAACTTTACATGACTGATCACATCTTTACATAACTGTCCTGCTTATTGCAGTTTGATGGTGTGTGTTTGCTGTTAGATCCATTCCCTATATTTTCTGTGATGCTCTTTATCACAGAAAACTACTTCCTGATCTCCTACCTCCTGGTTGATTTCACAGCATGTTGTGAAAAATGGAGTGCCATATCTCCAGCTGTAATTCTAGTTCCATCCACAGGGACCCGTTATGGATTCCATCTGGGACCTGCTCCTTGCTGATATTCCTTGCTTCTACACTCTCTTTTACATTCAGTGTAAATTCACATTAATAGCATCCTATTCCTGCTGCTGAAAACACATTTGCTTCTACTGAGACTAGAAAAACCCTACTCATATTTTAGTTCTAAACATGCATAAAATTATTTACGTAAACCTTTACTGACCTATTCAAATTATTATTTTCTTTTGTATGTTAATTTGCTGTTGACTAATTGGTTGGGTAGTGATTTGGTGACTAGAAGAGTGAATGCACAGCAGCGACACTCAACAAAGACATTTAAACTCACTGTTAATATCCCCTTTTGTGCAATTTAAAAATTAGTGAGTACTCAGTACTATGGATATAAAGACTTTATATTTGGTGGAGAAAAGATACAGAAGACATATGATTGCAATAAGATGTGGGAAGTGCCATGAAGAATGAACACAAAATGCTAAGGAGAGATTATTCTAGCATGGTCTGGGGTTGAGGGGGGAGGTCACCATAAAATTCTAGAAAAAGCAGAACTAAGCCCTCCAAATTAATAAATAGTATTCTGTTAGAGTGTATTGTACTCATATGAACAGTTTGTGGATGGGAAGATTTCATATTCAAGTAGTAGGATGGCTTATAAAGTGAAAATGATGATTTTTTTTTAATCATTGACACTATTACAGATGTTCCTCAATCTCTCCCTTTTTACCAGCCTCCACCCAGCCCCCACCCCCCACACCCAGCTGGCCATCATACCTTTATAATGATGTTGTACACTGGGGTTTCCAGATGGCAGGGGCTTGGTTAAAGGCAATTATGTTTTGAAAGATGACTGAGTTTATTTTACAATTGTTAGAGGCATTTATAAGAAATAACCTAAGTTAAGTTTCATTTATGTTCATGAAATAAGCTAGATTAAGTTTTTTTTGTCTGCTCAAGAAATTTTAAAGTGTGGTCTTTATTTAGTTTTAATATTGAGATATTCAGAGTGAGCAAAGTTATGCAGGTGAACTTACAGATATTTATTTTTAACCCAAAAAGTATTTGATGTAAATGCACCCAATAACCCAGTTTTAAAAATCATTTCTGAATGTTTTATTTCTGAACAAATAAATGATTGATTTTGGTGGAAATACTTGTTTTTCATTCTATTCTGCAGCCAGAATTGAAAATAACTATTTTTTTAAATGACTTAGAATATACATAAGCATATAAATAATAAAGGAAAATGAATGAATGAATTTAAGTGAAATGGTACAAAGATTACTTGAGGAGGAAGGAGATTAAAATGCCAAGAAATGAGGATAGAGAAGTAAGCAGAGACTGAGTAAAACATTTTTTTTTAATTTACCATATATGTTATGATTATATAAATGGAAAACCATTGGGAAAATTTAAGCAAGAAAGGAGGAGTCTGACAAGGAGAGGGCTTGGGAAGGGTCACTCTGCTGGCTGCATGGGAATAAATCTTTAGGCTGGGAAGAGCTGAGTGCAGTCCTACATGGCTGTGTTTTGGGAACTTACCTATTGCAGAGGTTAAGGCCAACAGCCTGTGAGATGTACCTGTGGTGCGTTTGCAACGAGCTGCTTCTGAGCTTCATCTATGTTGCCCTCAAAGTAAATTGTAATCTCTTTGTGATTAAAAGAATTTTTCTCACAATATACATCTAAAATTAAGCATGAAGCCCTAGCTGGTTTGGCTCAATGGACAGAGCCTCAATCTGTGGAGAGAAGAGTCCCGGGTTCAATTCAAGTCAAGGGCACATGCCAAATTGCCAGCTCGATCCCCAGTAGAGGTCATGCATGAAGTATCCAATCAATGATTCTCTCATCATTAATGTTTTTCTTTCTCCCTGTGGCTTCCTCTCTGAAACCAATAATCCTATATAATAAAGATGTAATATGCAAATGGTCATTATGCTATAATGACTAGATCATGGATTAGCAGGAATGTGGGGTAGGAAGGTAGGGCAGCAAGCTACAAGTAGGTAGTGGAGAGCTAGAGGGGCCAGGACAGAAAGCTATGGGGGGGCGGAGAGCTACAGAGGGTGGCAGCTGGCTACTGCACATGTATTTGTAGACATGGCTACTGGTCCTATCTAATAAAAGAGTAATATGCAAATTGACTATCATACCAAGACACAAGATGGCCGCCCACATGTGATCAAAGATGGCTGCCCCCATGTGGACACAGATGGCTGTTATATGATGGCCATCACAAGATGGTCTGCAGAGGAGGGCATTTGTGGGAAGTAAGGGGTGACCAGGCCATCAGAGAACAGCAGTTGGGGGAGACCAGGTGAACAGAGGAGGGTGGTTAGGGAGGGACCAGGCCTGCAGAGGAGGAAAGTTGGGGGGAACGAGGCCTGCAGGGCAGGGCAGTTGTCGGGGAGGAGAGCAGGTCAGCAGAGAAGGGCAGTTGGGGGAGACCAGGCCAGCAAGGAAGGGCAGTTGGGGGAAACCAGATCTGTAGTGGAGGACAGTTGGGGGGGACCAACAGTAGAGAGCAGTTGGGGGTGGGATCAGGCTTGCAGTGGAGGGTAGTTGGACGGGGAGGGTTAGAGACATCTGCAATGGAAGGCAGTTGGGGGGAGGAAGAGTCTACAGGGGAGAGTAGTTGGGGGGGACAAGGCCTGTAGGGGAGGACAGTTGGGAGGACCAGGCCTGCATTGGAAGGACCAGTCCTGGATTGTGAGAGGGATGTCCAACCACCTGTTTAGTCCCAATGGGATCGGGCCCAATGGTCGGACATCCCTCAAGGGGTCCCAGATTGGAGAGGGTGCAGGCTAGGCTGAGGGACAACCCGCTCTTCTCCCCCTCCCCCTGCCCCCGCCAACCCATGCACAAATTTTGTGCACCGGGTCTCTAATAAATGTATATTTATGTATTGAAAATGAAATTAAATGAAGCATGATGAAATCTTAGGGTTTTGTGAAATGCAGACACCCTTATTTCACAGTGTCATGGCTTTAGAAGCCTGGCATTTGAGGCTATGTCACCACAGATACTGGTGGCACTAAGGCATGTTGGACTCACTCTGATACCAGGGCTGCAGATCAGAGGAGCTGAATACTTACTAGTACAGCTGATTCTAAGCTGCCTTTAGTTTTGGTGAAATCAATCTACAAATTTAATGGTCAGCCAATACTCTGGGGGGAGGAGGATTCACATTGCTATTGTTTCTGTTTGTTTCTTATTATTATTATTAATTTTTTATTGTTTAAAATAATGCATATATTAGTTCATATATCTCCTTTTTTTCCCCCATTGACCTTCCCCCAGCCTACCCTAAGCCCTGTTGCATGCCATCATCCCACCTCTTCAGTGTCTTGTGTCCATTGGTGTGCTTATATGTATGCATACAAGTCGTTTGGTTGATCTATTTCCCTCCCTCTCCAACATTCCTCAGCCTCCCTCCTATAATTTTACAGTCTGTTTGGTGCTTTACTGCCTCTGTATCTATCTTTTTTATTCATTAGGTTATAATGTTCTTTATTTTTCATAAATAAGTGAGATCATGTGTGTGTTTTTCTTTCATTGACTGGCTTATTTCACTTAACATAATGCTCTCCAGGTCAATCCATGCTGCTGAAATGGTAAGAATTTCTTCTTTTTATAGCAGCATAGTATTCCATTGTGTAGATGTATCATTGTTTTCTAATTCACTCATCTGCTGATAAGCATTTAGGCTGTTTCCAAATCTTAGCTATGGTGAATTGTGCTGTTATGAACATAGGGGTGCATATATCATTTCTGAATAGTGTTTCTAGTTTCGTGGGATATATTCCTAGAAGTAGGATTATTGAGTCAAATGGGAGTTCCATTTTTAGTTTTTTGAGAAAACTGCATACTCTTCTCCACAGTGGCTGCACCAGTCTGAATTCTTATCCACAGTGCACGAGGTTTACTTTTTCTCCACATCTTCGCCAGCACTTGTCCTTTGTTGATTTGTTTTTGCTTGTCATTGTGACAGATGTGAGATGATATTGCATTGTTTCAATTTGTATCTCTCAGATAATTAGTTAGTTTGAGCATGTTTTCATGTGTCTCTTGGCTTTCCTTCTGTATTCTTAGGTCCATTTCCTTTTTTTTTTTTTTATTGGATCACTTATATTCCTTTTATCAAGTTGTATAAGTTCCCTGTAAATGTTGGAGATTAAATGGTTATCAGTGATAACATTTGCAAATATGTTCTCTAATACAGTGAGCTTTCTTGTTGATTTGTTGACGGTTTCTTTTGCTGTGCAAAAGCTTTTTATTTTGATGTAGTCCCATTTGTTTATTTTCTCTTTAGCTTCCATTGTCCTAGGAGGGGTATCAGTGAAGAAATTGCTTCCACATATGTCTGATATTTCTCTGCTTGTGAATTCCTCTAGTATTTTTATGGTTTCCCATCTTATGTTTAAGGTCTATATCCATTTTGATTTAATTTTTGTGTATGGTATAAGTGGGTAGTCTAGAATCATTTTTTTTGTCATGAATCTGTCCAATTTTCCCAACACCATTTATTGAAGAGACTGTCTTAACTCCATTGTATGTTCATGTGTCTTTTACCAAATATTAATTGAGCATGGTGGTTTGGGTCGATATCTGGGTTCTCTATTCTATTCCATTGGTCTATGTGCCTGTTCTTGTGCCAGTACCAGGCTGAGAACAGTGGCTTTGTAATACAGCTTGAAATCTGGTATTGAGATTCCACCTACTTTGTTCTTCTTTATCAGGATTGTTGTGGCTATTGAGGGTGAATTTTTGGAGAGTTCTTTCTAGGTCTGTAAAATATGCCATTGGCAGTTTCATGAGGAGTGTATTGAGTTTATAGATTGCATTGGGTATTATGGC